>JANHZT010005725.1:0-12781 GCA_032468215.1 Stegonotus admiraltiensis | reverse complement strand
GAAGCATGGGGGGGGTCATGCACACATACGCGGGGGCGGGGTGCATAGAATTATGGGTGTGGGCACTCACGTGCGCAACCCCCCCCGCACTCCCCCCGCTTTTGGCACGCAATGGCAAAAAGGTTTGCCATCACTGCTTTAGGCTGTGCACAAGGGGCTGAAAAGTGACATTGGTGTTAGCCATCAGGTCTTCTTCCCCCAAGATGGTTTGGTTCCTGCCTTCTGCTCTATCTCCCCATGCAGATCATCACCTCCATGCTGACTTCTTGCCACACACCCTGATATTTCACCATTCGTTCTGCATTTTGATTGGGTTGCATCAGAACTACAAGAGCACTCTTTACAGCAGAACAAAAATACGTCCTTTAAAAAAATCCTTTGGAAAAGTTCTGTTTAGGCACTGATTTCAAGACTAACCTTTACTGGATTTGGAAAAAAACTTCTTAAAAAGTTACGTAGCCCTTGGGAACTTCCTTGTCTAGGAAAAAAACCTTCTAAAATGTCTGTGTATTTGTTTTTATATTAAAATTAGGTGCGAATGCTGCTAGTTTGACAAGTGCAGAATTTGTTTTGGTTTGTATTTTAACTGATTATCTTCTCCCCAGATTAACATTTGCTTTAATCCTATTTATAAATACAGGTAAATTGTAGGTCCGGCTTCAAAATTCAGGAAAGTAATTTTTATGCACCTGAAGTAAAGAAAATCATTTTAAATTGGGATAACTTCCCATTCGACGACAATGTAAGTGCTTATTTGTTTGTTTTATTTTAAATTTAGACTTGCCTGAATTCTGATGTTCCTGGGTGGTCTTCAAGTTAAAAAAAAATTGCTTCCAATGTAAGGTATCTGAAAGTGGTAGAATAGTATTAAACTGGATAATAACTTTGGGTTAAGCTTTTGAAATTAGCCAATAGACTAGGAACAGTTCTTCAAATAAAATCACACAACACTCCTGTACAATATTTCATTGACAGGACTTGTTATATATTTCCTTTCTAAAGGAACAGCTAAAATAAGCTGTGAGGATGCAACGGTCTGAAGTGTGAAAAATGGTCAGTTTCAGTGTGACTTTGAATGGTCACTAAATGAATGGCTGTACGTCAAGGACTGCCTATATATGAACTACCAGGTAGTCCTCGACCTACGACCTCAATTGAGCCCAAAGTTTATGTTGCTAAGCGAGAAATTTGTTAAGTGAGTTTTGCCCCATTTTATGACTTTTCTGGTTTCATTTGTTAAGTGAATCACTGCAGATGTTAAATTAGTAACACGGTTGTTAAGTGAATCTGGTCTCCCCATTGACTTTTCACATGAACACTGCAACCGTCATAAATATGAACCAATTGTCAAGCATCCAAATGTAAATGTCACAACCATGGTGATGCTGCAAATGTCGTCGTGAAAAACAGTTGTCATTTTTCTCAGTGCCATTGTAACTTCGGTCACTAAACAAACTGTTGTAAGTCAAGGATTTCCTGTACACACAAACATTGAAAATCAAGTCAAAATCATACTAATGTTTTTAACGTACTAATTATGCCTACTTCCTGATTGTTGTTGTTGTTGTATTAATTTTTTTTTAAAAGAAAGTATTAGGTATAGTTTAGTGGCCTACATTTCTAGTTGACTTTGACACCACTGGTACAGTATACATGAGGAAGAAATTCAAATTCTCTTTCCTCCACTTCATCTTCCTCACCAGATCTAAATTTGGAGATATAAAACTACAAGACTGAAGTGCAATTTACTCTTCAGAATGTTCAGAATATATCAGTGAACTATTTTTAAATGCCACTCTAAATAAAAAGTAAATGTGTCTATTTATCTGTAACTATAGTGGAAACTGATAGCAAATTATTGCATAGAATAGCTCCCAGGGAGCGTTGGTACTTATTCCAGCAAGGGGACAGTTCTTTAAGCATAATTGCAATGTAGCTTACTAATTATTTTTGCTTTTTTTGTTTTTGTGAGCAGTTCTTGTTCCAGTTTGAGTCGACATATTCTGATATAAGTGTAAGTTGTATAGATATTATTTCATTGTTTGTATTTCTTCTGGTCAAATATCCCTGGTTTTATTCATTTTTATCAGAGGGAAGTGTTTTGCTGGAGGTATCTTAAAAGAAATATGGAGCCATTCTTTCTTGGCCATTTACATCAATACTGTCGACTAAACATGAAGTTTTAGAATGACATGTTCTATGCCTATTGTGCTAGATAGTTGTGGGTTCTAAAATGCATAGTTTTAAGCAGGGATTAACTCCAATCAGGCAGAAAACATTATAATCAAGGAACCCCCAAGGAGAAAATCACACCCCCATCCAAACTGGCAGGGTAAGCTTATATAAGCAAGCAATAAACCCACACTTGCACTGATGTTTTCTAGTTGGGTAATGAAACATCTGCAAGCAAAGAACTAAGATCAGAGAGCATCAACAATCCATGAGCTAGATATTCTCTTCTATTAAAATGGTTGCCTTTATTGTGGGCTGGATTCAATGGCTTTTATTCTTGAGCTACAGTATGATTAGTTGGGTTTTGGTTTATAATAAGTCAACTTTAAAATATACATGTCTTAAATCATAAATAATTCCTCTTTGTTATTTCAGTGGGCTTTATCCGTGTTCAGCCGTTTTCCTTGGATCTTGAATCTTGAAGATAAAATTGTGGTGCATAGAACAAAATGCATGATGTTGAGCCTGGAATACAGAATGGTATGTATACCTAGGAACATAATGCAACATTAACAAAATTTGCTAAAATGACTTGTAACCCAGTTGTTTGTATCCTAGAAATACATTACACCCCCAACAATGACTGTAAACAAGCAGCGTTTACTACAGGATACCTTGCTCTATCTAAGAAATGTAGAAGAAATTCACTTTCAGCAATTTTTCCAAGTAAGTATCCAATTTTGTATATCTATAATCAAGCTATGGTGATACATATAAGCCAGTGACAGGCATTTGCCACTCAATTGAGAAGTAACAATCTAGAGCAGGCCTGTCAAACTGGTGGCCAATGGGCCAGATGTGTCACACGCAGGCCATGCCCACGCCTCTGCAAAAGCAAAAAACCATTGCAATATGTCATGTGACACGATCTAGTTTGATACCCATGATGTAGAGGCTCATTTTGGCATGCAACCAACTGCAGTGTTGGAGTAATTCTAGTTGATACCTCATTTTGATGCTTTCTTTATAAAACCTGAATAGAAATATTGTGTGCTTTTAAAAAATGAAGGTTCTGCAGCATATATAAAAACACAATAGTACGTATACAAAATACATAGGCACTGCAGATACTTTATTAGAAACCATTTCCTATTTAATTTTGTTATTTTTCATTTAGTGTCAAGTTTCATGACAAAACACTCTGATTTATTTGTGGATCTGAATTCAAAATTCTGGGTCTGTGCAGAACAATAGTGCAGCTTCAGCAAAGAGAAATCAAGTCTAACATTGTCAGTAAGCCAAGAACTTTATATATAGTATACCTGTGATGTTACACATTCAGAGCTGAAATATATTTGAAAGTTAGTATTCATTCAGAGCTCTTCATCTATGAATTTGACAAAGCACTATTTTGCACTGACAGTCTATATAAATAATTGCCTGTAATCATCAGATGAAATTGTCTTTTAGAATAACTCTGCAGAATTTTTTTTTCACCAAAGACTAGAAAAATGGTATTTCTTACATAAGCAGACACATCTAGACTTTGTTGCATGTCTAAGATCCTTCATTGAGAGAAGATTTGCCTACATCACGTCATATTTCTTCCTTGATTTCCATATTTGAATTTTTGTTTGGTATTCCTGTGTGCTTTCATGATACTTCGGTACTGTAGGCGTGCCCTAACAGAGCAAGGGACTTTTCAATTTGCTTGGATGTACTTGCATCTGAAGATAGTTAGCCTTTGTTTCTTTTCAGGTGTATTTGTAAGGGTCAGAATATTAAGAAATCAGTTTTCAAAAAGCTTCACTCCATTCTTAATTTTAAGAGGCTTCTTAGAGTTAAGCACAACCTAGTTGTGGCGAAAAAGTTTAAGGCCCATCCAGGTCCAAAGATGGAAAAATACATAAACTGGTATTGTAACAGGAAGAAGCAGGCTGTAGAAACATATGCTTGTTGTACTTGTGCAGCCCTGGGGGAAATTTTCATCTACACTGGCTGAATAGAAGAGGCCAGCTAAAGACAACAGTGGGACAAGTACAGTCATGGTAGGAAATGAGGGAAACATCTTACTCCACTTGTCTTCCAACTTTCTTCCAAGAGGATAATCGTCTAGGTTTGTTCAGATTCTGTTTCCTGCTTCTCCTTGCCAATCATTCTTGCTGCCTGAGGTATCATATTAGGAATGCCATCTATGATGGGGTACGCTATACCTAGTTCTTCATTAATTAACTCATTTGTGGATTCGTTATATCTAGAAAATACAGCAAATAATGACTCATGAGATTTATTATTGTTCTTGATTTAAGAAAAACACTATATATATAAATAGTAAGCTAACATGGGGAGGGGGGACACTCAGCACTTGGGAGAAGGGGAACTATGCATACACTGCAAGTGGGATTCTGAATGGGCAGGACTTCAATTCACAGGAATAAATTCCCTAGTTGTGGGTCAATTAATGGATGGACAAAGTCACTCAGTGCGAAGCTGCAGAGCAGCCCAACATCCTGTTATTCTTTTATTGGCGATTGCAAGGGGGAGAAACCACTCAATATAAGAAAGAAAAAAATCTATGTAAAGTTAGCTTGATAAGGGTTTCTGAGGGGCCATTTGTAAAAACACCATGACTCTTCTGCATCCACTATTAGAAAGGGGGTTAAACTGAATTAAACTAATGATTGAATTTAATAATCTATAACACACAAGAGATTTCATCAATTGATCGCTCTTACATGAAGGAGATAAGATGCTTCTGAAAGAGAAATGCTTACTCCTTCCCCAATCATATATATATATAGAGAGAGAGAAGGTGGGGAGGGGAGAGGGAGAGATGGATGATGGATAGATAGATGGATGATGGATAGATGTTCCATAGATGATAGATGGGGATGGATGGATGATGGATTGATAGGTGATACAGTAGGGGATGGATGGATGGATAGATGAGAGGTGATACAGTAGATGATAGGTAGATAGTTGGATGGATGGGTGGGTGATACAGTTGGTGGAGATGGATGGATGGATGGATAGATGAGAGGTGATACAGTAGATGATAGGTGGATGGATGGATGGATAGATGGATAGGTGATACAGTAGATGGAGATGGATGGATAGATGAGAAGTGATACAGTAGATGATAGGAAGATGGATGGATGGATGGATAGGTGATACAGTAGATGGAGATGGATGGATAGATAGATAGATAAAGACTTTGGGGGAGGGAGGAGGAGTAAGCATTTCTCTGTCAGAAGCATCGTATTTCCTTCATAGATTATGTAGGGTTTCTATGAAGCCATTAATCCTATGTTATTAAGCATTATAAATACTTAAGCTTCATAAACAATTCGATTCCAAACTACTGGAAACTGAAATGGGGAAAGGCGGATGAGTTTCCCACCCTGGCGGGGAGCCGCCGCATTAGACTACATAACCCATAACCCACCAGGGAAGGCGTGCTGGCCATGGGGAGCGGCCATAGCACGACCCGCTCGGCAACCGGGGCAAAAGGCGCGACAGGCAAACGAAACCGGGCGGATAGCAAAACAAGGCAAAAAGCTGTTAGGCCGACCTGAGCGGCTTTTTCGACAGGGGGCACACGAGGATCTCCAGCAGTCCGGCGTCGAAGGGCGGCCCTTGCTGTCCTTGGCCGGTGGTTTTTCCCCCGTTCGCCGCCGCCGCCGCCGCGCAAGCCGCCCGGCTGGCCCGCAGAATCCCCTGGCGCGGGAGGCGAGTCAGAAGCCGCAAGCCGGGCAGGGCGAGCATGATTCGCCGCGGAGCGCGAAAGGTCTAACCAGCCCGGAAATGGAAGCTGCCTTTGCGGGAACTCCTTCCGGGGCAACAGCGCTTGCAAATAGAACTCCGGTATGCTTTTTAAGCACTGTGCCTTTGGTTCCGGGCGGGGTTTGGACTGCCGGTGTTTTGGTTTTGGTTTTAGTTTTAGTTTAGTTTATTGCAGTGGTGAAATCCAATTTTTTTTACTACCGGTTCTGTGGGCGTGGCGTGGCAGGGGAAGGATACTGCAAAATCTCCATTCCCACCCTACTCCAGAGGAAAGATACTGCAAAATCCCCATTCCCTCCCGACTCCTGGGGGAAGGATATTGCAAAAGCTCCATTCCCACCCCACTCTGGGGCCATCCAGAGATGGTATTTGCCGGTTCTCCAAACTACTCAAAATTTCCACTACTGGTTCTCCAGAACCTGCTGGATTTCACCCCTGGTTTATTGTCATTGCACACGGTACAATGAAATTAAATGTACATTATAACTATAAAAATAAAAACACAAACATACATCTTTACATTCTATATAATTGAAATTGAAAATCTGATATTGCACTATACTGTAGAATTCAATATGGTTACTGCCCTGGGATAGGAGCTGTTTCTCAGCCTATTTGTCCTTGTTTTTATTATCCTGTACCGTCCTTAAAGCAGTACTTGAACCTGAATAGGTGAGGAGGATAGACTTGGGTAGTTTGGGAGGAGAGGAACGAGATGGCTGGGAAACCGGCAAACCTAGTTTTAAATGGATTTACCGCAGCCAAGGCTTTTATTGAAGCGCCTTCTAAGTGAAGTATTTTCTAACTTTGAAGATGTGTGCAGCCTTCAACTCCCAGAATTCCTTGAGCAGCACAGTGGCTGGGGAATTCTGGGTACTGAAGTTCACAAGTCTTAAAAGTGTGCCAAGATTGAATACCCCTGGTTTTTAAAGCGTCCGTGTTAAGAAAAATATCCACAGTAAGCTGAATTGAGCCTGAATGGCAACTGGAAAAAGATACAGTCAGGAAACTTCAACTCCCAGAATTCCTTGGGCCACATGAGAACTAGGGGATTCTGGATGTTGAAGGCCACACATCTTCAAATTGCCTAGGTTGGAAAACACTGTTCTAAGTCAGGGGTCTCCAACCTTGGCAACCTTAAGACTTGTGGACTTTAACTCCCAGAGTCCCTCAGCCTGCAAAGCTGTTGCACTCCTGTTACAAAAGCTGGCTGAGGAACTCTGAGAGTTCCACAAGTCTTAAAGTTTAAGTCCACAAGTCTTAAAGTTGCCAAGGTTGGAGACTCCTGTTCTAAGTAAACGAATAAGTTTTTTAATGGATTTCTTTTTTGTTGTTGTTTCTTTTTTGGTAAGACGAGGTATAAATTGAGTAAATCCTGATCCTGTTTGTTCTTCCTGATAATTTCACTGATTTCTGGTGTGTGTGTGAGAGAGAGACAATTTAATTTGGGCATTTATTTTTTTTATTTTAAGGATAACTTAAGAGGCTTTGGTCTTGAAAGGCTAGCACATCTGAAAACAGGTTTCACTGTTTCAAGTTTCTTCTGAATAATTTAGGGTTATAGCTTTAATTCAGAGGTGCGGGGAAAACTAGTATAAATGTTCTGATTTCTGAGCAACCAGAAATATTTTTATATTTAGTTTATCAATCTAAATTAGTGTAAATATCCGGTTAATTTTACTTAATTCTTCAGGTGTATTTTGAAGGAGAACCTGACATTAAGTATGGGGGCCTGATCCAGGAGTTCTTCACAATCATCAGCAGACAACTGTGTAAAGAAGCAGGAGTATTTAGGCACTATGACAAATCACACTGTATTTGGTTCTCTCATGAGGTATGTACATGTATACATCTACTGCATTTTATTTATGCTTTCTGCTGTTAGCTATAAAAATAGGAATTACTTTGGAGGTAATTGATCTCTTTGACCATTGACTTTTCAATAGAGATTAGAAAATATGCCTGATTGTCCCATAAAAGGGATGAGAGGTGATAGCTGACCTCTTTTTGACATTGTCTATTCAGAGATATATTATTTGCAGTCCTGGAAATTTGTTGTGCTTTTAGCTTTTGCGGATAGCAGCTGTAGATACATTTCTCCTCTATTAATGGGGAAATGGTTAGCATTAATAAGTGCTAGATTTGATCACCATCTGATGAAACTTAACAGTTTCAAGTTGTAACATGGATATTGCATTAACCTGTATCTTTATTCTGGTGTGAAAAGATATTCCTATTAAAAAACTATGAAGAAACAGCATGGTAGAAATCGCACTAGTAGATTATGCATGTGAACTATTCAGATATTGGTTTGCTTTCCTTTTTAAAATCAAGAATCAAGTGCTTTCCATTGTTTCCTAGTACAGATAGTCCTTGATTTACAATGCTTTGTTTAGCAACCATTCAAAATTACAACATCATTGAAAAAAGTGACATATGACCATTTTTCACACTTATGACCATTGCAGCATCTCCATGGTTACTTGAACAAAATTCAAACACTTGGCAACTGACTCATATTTATGTCACTTGCAATGTCCATGTCCAGGTCATGTGATCAAGTTTTAAAACCTTCTGACAAGCAAAGTCAATGGGGAAGCCAGATTCACTTAATAACCACATTACTAAGTTAACAATTTACTTAACAACTGTGACAAGAAAGGTTGCAAAATGGGGCAAAATTCACTTAACAAATGTTTCACATAGCAACATAAATTTGGGGCCCAATTGTGGTCATAAGTCGAGGACTACCTGTACAGGAAGAACTATAGCTTAATGATAGATGACTTGCTCAGCATGCAACAGATCTCAGGCTCAACCCCAGTTAAAATAAGTCCAGGGGTGTCAAACTTGATTTCGTTGAGGGCTGCCTCAGAGTTGTCTTTGACCTCAGGGGGCCGAGTGGGTGTGACCAGTGTGGGCGTGGCCAGCTCGATGTCCTGCAGCCTGCATGTGGTCCTCCTGAGCTCTGTTTTAGGCTGTGACGGCCTCCTGCAGCTCTCTGCCAGTGAAAACGGGGCCAGGAAGGCCATGTGCCACCCACCCGAGCTCCATTTTCTCTGGCAGAGGCACTGCAGGCAGGACAGCCTCACGGCCTGATCTAAGTACCCCATGGGCTGGATTTGGCCCACGGGCCTTGAGTTTGATACCCTTGTTATAGACGAAAGGGCTCACAATCCTTCAGTGTTCGTTAAATTTAGCAGGGCTGAGATAGAGGGAGCAATGATTAGAATGCTTCATCGGGTGGAAATGCGCATTCAGCAGACACCCATTTTTATCCTGCACTTATTTAAAGAGTCCATATGCCTATAAGGATCCACATTGCTGGAGAAAACAAAGAACAGCCAGAGAGAAAACTGACAAGCAGAGATGGTGCTGATGAAGTTGTAGAAAGAGATGTAGGCAGGCAACCTCTTGCAGCTAAAGCCAAGCCATGGGAAATGAGTTTGAAATAGTATAGAAGTCTCAGAAATACAACATTTATTTTGTAAGTAGGCACTCATTCCTTTACAGTGTATTTTTCAGTACTTGCATATTGATTTTTCAAATTAGGTATCAACACAAGAAGACATTTATTTTTTAATTGGGAACCTGTTTGGAATAGCGCTCCAAAATCTGAAGATAATTGCTTTACCCTTCCCTCTTGCATTGTTCAAGAAATTGGCAAATATGGAGCCAACGCTGGAAGATTTAAAAGAACTCTTGCCTACAGTTGGACGGTATGGCATAACATTTTTCAGAACCATACGGTGATAATTGATATGGCAGATCAAGGAGTCTTTTCTTTTTCTGTGATCCAAAATTACTTGGATATACACTAGCTGATATTGGAAACTAAACCAAAGTCTGTCCTGGTTGATACTTAAATGAAAGACATCTGAGAATCCTGCCAAGAAAAGTGCAGGAATATAACCTCAGGAGTTGTTCTTGACTTTATGTCTCCTTTGTTTTCTCCATTTAGGAACTGGGTGTTAGTCTTAGTTTAACTGAACGGAGACAAAAAGGCTTAAGAATATTATTAAGAATCAATTTCTATTAAAACTGACATGAGCATAAATAAGCGAATTATTTTAATTTTGGGGGAAGCAGTTTGTTTCACTTTGTTCTTTTCCTGTTTAGTAATCTTCAGTTTGTACTGGATGAACGCTATGATGACACCCTTAAAAACATGATGTTGGATTTCACGGTAGGACAATCTGGCTGGGTTAGACCAACCTTTCTCTACTGACACTTCTGAAAGCCTCAGAGGAAAAGATAACTTGAATTGACTGTTATATAACACTGTATGCAGGGGTGGGCTGCTGGGGGTGCGCAGGAGTTCAGGAGAACCTCTAGCTAAAATTCTGTGCAGTTTGGAGAACCCCCAAATCCTACTCCTGGCTGGTCTCGCCTGCCCCGCCCCTCCCAGGAGTCCCCACGTGGCCCATTTTGGATGCAAGGTAAGCATAGGGCAAACACGGAGGCTCGGGGAAGGCGAAAAATGGGCCTACCTGAAGTTTGGGAAGAAGGGGGCCTCCAGAGGGCCCCTGGAGCCTGGGGAGACCATTTTTACCCTCCCAGAGCCTCGAAAAAAGCCTCCAGAGCCAGGGGAAGGCAAAAAGGCCACCCCCACCATGATGCAGGAGGCCAATTAGGCCACGCCCACCCAGCAACCAGGCAGAGAACCCCTTGCTAAAATTTTTGAAGCCCACCCCTGACTGTATGCTCTGCAGTAGTGGTGAATATCTGTCGCTCGGGTGTAGGATGAGAGTGGAGGTTGGTTTCCTAATGTTTCATTACCAGGCTAAGCAACATCTTCAGTGGAATTTTGGGAATGTCATGTTGTTCTTCTGCTTATAAGGGCCTCCCAATGACCCTCACCTGATGTGAGCTACCCATCACAAGACCTTCACCCATCACTAGACCCTCTGGACCCTTGACGTGACGCTCCCATCAAAAGACCTACTGACCACACAAAGCCCTCATAAGCAGAAGAACATCAACGCTGACATTCCCTAAATTCCCTGAAGATGTTACCTAGCCTGGTAACAAAACGTTCAGAAACCAACCCACAAGCTTGGAGAACGAACCTCCATTCTCATCATATGCTCTGCAGTTTCTAGTTATCTTGAGAATGTCAGGTTGGGGAAAACTGCTACACTATAATGTAATTTCTTTGACTTCAAGTGTTGTTTGAGCTCATCCAATTGTTATTTGGCCAAACCATGGTTTAATGTAATTGTTTACTGAATTTATGCTAAATGGAGATTCTCAGTCATCCAAGTCATGGTTGTCTCAAAGGTGCTTTTTTCAAAAGTCTACTGGACTATGTTTTTTCTTGACGAAGAAATGAAGAAAAAGACATTTTGCTTCTCATCCAAGAAGCTTCATCAGTTCTGACAGGATGGGGGGTGGAATGGAAGGATCATATTTCTTTGCCATAATCTGGTTGTTAGCACTCTCTGAAAGCAGTTGAGGCCACTTGTGGATTTATCTGTGCCCTCAGAGTCACCTGAATCAGAATGCAAAGGGGTGTGGAACCTTCTGGGAACTCCTGAAAGGACTACATTGTAGACAAGGGACAGGTGGTGACTTATTCCTTTCCTATGTTAAAAATGAGGGCTGCTCATTTTTAACATTGATGGCCTCTTTGACTCCTCTTTCAAATCAACGGTCCTCTCTATCCAGAATGTGGACATTGCTGCCTTCAAAAACATTGCATTGTTTTTCAAATGCAATGGACCCCTAAATCTTGTCCTGATGGGTTTGTTCTCCTACGTTGGGCCATGCACTTGCGAAGTGGTTGTTTTGTTTCACCAGTGAACGGATCTGCATATCTCACTGCATTGTATTGCATATACCATATTTCCCCAAAAATAAGACCCTGTCTTATATTTTTTTGAAATAAGCGCTTGGCCTTATTGCCATGCGCTCAAAAATCGGGCTTATTATCAAGGGATGTCTTATTTTGGGGGAAACAGGGTATCACCTTGCTCAGTTTGTGTCTCAGTGTTTTATCCTTGGGGTGGACAATCTCTGCTAGCTTTTGTTTTCATAAGCACTAATTAACACGTAGCTGTGTATATGTACATAGATACAGGCACATCCAGTTTTGTTAAATCAGTACAACAGACATAAACAACGTAGCAGTAAAACAACATAAATTCTGCAATTCACTACAAATGTAATCCACAATGAAATCCAGGCCCATCATGCTGGGGGTCAGCATCAGAGAGGCAGGTGTGACACAGCAAACAACAACCCTCCCTTTTTAACACAAGTTGCACTTTTCACCACACAGTGATGGTCAATCAACCGATCAAGTTTGCTGTTTTGACATCATTGGCCCAGTCCCTGTTGATACCTAGGATGGAATTTGTAATAAATCATGACTGTCAAAACACAATAGATTTGCATTTATGTACTGGTCTCACAATGTCTGATACAAGTATATCATTCGTGGCCCGTGTTTGATAATACATATATACCATTGTTTCCACAACCACACAGCCATGGTAATCAATTGCAGTTAGAAGCTAGCTTGCTGCCTTAAGAATGATGATCATTCAAGTGAACCCATTTTTGGCCTGGAAATTCCAGACCTGACATCCAAATACAACATCATCATCATCATCATCATCATCATCACCATCATTATTATTATTATTTATTAAATTTATATACCGCCCTTCTCCCAAAGGACTCCCAAAGGACTCAGGGTGGTGAACAGCCATACAGCAATACAAAACTTAAAAACAATTTAAAATAAGTTAAACCAAATTGGCCCATGATTTAAAAACCCAATTAAAACAGTAGAATTTAAAATTTAAGAAATTAGGCCAGCCCG
>JANHZT010005723.1:42535-58926 GCA_032468215.1 Stegonotus admiraltiensis | reverse complement strand
GCCATTTTAATTTCAAATCACAATCCTTCTTAAACAAAGTCCAAAGTCCAAAACAGTTCTCTTGCTGCCTTTTCTTAAGTGAAATACATGTAGACTATTACAAGCAGTCTTGTATCTTTTAAAACGTTACTTTGTTGATTTTTAGGCTGTCAGTTTCAGTATCCGCGTTAACAAGCGTTAACAAGCCTTTGTTCACTTTCACTTATCACTTTCCTTTTCAGCACCATCTTTTTTCCACCTCGTTAGACTTGGAAGAAAGTTATTAATAATGAGTTAAAGCATTATTATTAAAGCTGATTTTCGCTGTCAGCGGTTCCTACGAAGCTACGGGGCTAGCGCTCCAAAAAGGAGCGACTTGGCAGCGAAGCGTTGCCACCGGAAGTCAAAATTAGTGTTTGTTTAATGCACCAACTCCTGGTTGGGAAAAGAAGTAACAAAATGGAATAATAGATTTACTATTGGAATAGCAAAGCATCTCTTGACAAACATTCTGATAGAGCAACTTGAAAATTGCTGATACTAATCAAACTGAGCTATTTGTTCAAATTGCACATGAACTACTTGCTCAGTTGAACCTGAAGGTGAGGCTTAAGAAGCAAAACAGATCTAATTAAAAGACTTGTTATTCGCAGTAGGGTTCTTTCTAAAGATAATCAATCAAGGAAATTTTCAGGCAGACCAAGCTACCTGATAAAATATTTGGGAAATGTGTTTTTGAATCTAGATAGAGCTGTAGTCTATATGCTAGTTTTCCTCTATATTTTAGCTGTATTTATTTTCAAAATATTTTTCAAAAGATTGCATATATCAGAGCTTCAGGTTAAGTATTTCCCTTCTATTTTGTAATATCTCAAGGTTAGATGGACGTAAATGGTCAATGTAACTGAAGTCTTGTCCAGAATACAACTCAAAGCAGATTTATTAGAAGCTTGTTTTGAAATAATGCAGAAGAGCAATTCCATAGTCCTTTTATGCAGCTTGCTCAGTGGCATAATTTATTTTCAGAAAAGTTTTCATTAGGGATTCTCCATCAGTTTGAGATGAATGCATATGCAAATGATTCAGTGCTGTTAACATAAATTGTATATTCTTTTTTATTCTCTAAAGAATACCTAATATTCTAATTAATACTGTGTTCTCTACGTAATTCATTTTAAAATATAAAATACATAAAAATGAAACTTCCAGCTTCTAAAGTTCAAGAGTACAATGATGTTTCTTATGATACTTTTTATAAGAGACTGTTCACAATTCATTTTGTACTTTATCTGGGATCCTGAAAACATATTGTGAACTCAGTATCACATGCTGAAGTGATTGCTTTGGACAAGGAAGAAATAAATACTCTACTATGCAATTGCTTATATATAAAAAAAACTATAAAAATGAAGGTGACAAATACACACCTGTGTGTTTATATATATATAGTTTTTCAAGTGTACTTGAATTTAAAATATAGATATTATAATATTATTAAGTAGTGCCTTCTAGTTGCTTCACAGACTATGATGTTTTAAATTAATCTTAAATGTTCATATCTGTGATGCTTGCTGGTTGAAAATGCAACAGCATCATATAAATTAGTAATCCTTTCCTATCTTTTTTCTGAAGAACAGGAAGACATAACTAAAAAAGGGAAATATTTTAGTTGGCAAAGAACAATTAGAATAATTGTTTGTTTTTAAATTTTATTTATTAATTTTATTCCCACTTGAGTTGTTTAATGGATTCTAGATGATATCCCAGTATTTTGTTGAGACTAAAATAAGGTAAAAGTTTGTCATAGAAAAGAAATACATTTGTTTTATTAAAAGATGTGATAGGAAATCTACTTTGCTTATTCCGCTGAAATATATTGTCTGATCATTGGGAAGGATGTGATGCTTATTAATAATAACATAATGTACATAATGTTATGGCAACTACTGTCAAGTATGTAAATATTCAATAATTTGTATGTACAAATGATTTCAGTTAATCACTAAAAAAAGCAAAGGCAAGTAATCTGCTAGTCATTAAAATTATTTTCCTGTGTATAAAATGTGCAAGCTTTTTATGTTTGATGTTATGTGTGTATATTGCAATGGAGTTTTATTCTCTATATTTGTGCTTTTATCACTATAGTGGGTGACTAACCATTTCAGTGCTAACTTTGCATTGGTTGGTTTTTGTTTAATATTTGTTTCTGATAGCCCGCAGCTTGAACTGAAATGTGAATGTATTATGTCAAAAGTATTGCATTTTCTTAGAATGACTCTTCTGCTAGATGTGGATTGCCAGATTGGTAGGCATAGATTTTGTTGTGTTTATTTTCAGAACTCATTTTTTATTTTGTAAATACGTATATATGTATTAATATGAATTGTTAATAAAGGTTGTTACATTGTGTGTGCTCTCATGAAAATATGAATCTACATAACTACTCAGTTTTTCTAAATTATTATTCTAGGATCAAGACCACCTTTAATACTTCCATCTCAGCCTCCACCTTATTCATCACCTAGAGATGTTCCCCCAGACATATTGTTAGATTCTCCAGAAAGAAAGCAAAAGAAACAAAAGAAAATGAAATCAGTCAAGGATGAAAAAGACCAGACTGAAAAAGCTGCAATGTATGATATTATTAGTTCTCCATCCAAGGACTCAACTAAACTTACATTAAGACTCAGTCGTATAAGATCTTCAGATATGGACCAGCAAGATGACATGCTTTCTGGTTTGGAAAACAGTAATGCATCGGAAGGGGATATTTCTTTTAATGTGCAGTATCCAGGACAGACATCTAAAACGCCAGTTACTCCACAGGATATTAATAGGCCTCTAAATGCTGCTCAGTGTTTACCGCAGCATGAACAAACAGCATTCCTCCAGGCGCAACAAGTGCCTGTTTTACAACCGAACACTTCAGTTTCTGCAAAACAACCTCAAAATCCTTTGGTACAGACACATCCACAGGTTTCACAGCACGGGACTATTACGCCATATGATGAAGTAGAATTGGATGCATTGGCTGAAATTGAACGGATAGAACGGGAATCAGCTATTGAAAGGGAACGGTTTTCAAAAGAAGTGCAAGACAAAGGTAAAAATGCTTGTAGTCTAAAAGATAGTTGAATATCCTTGGTGTGGAAAGATACTATACAATTGCTGTAGGGATACATTTTTGACAATGGACAGCAGGTAGTTTCAAAATATCATAATTGTAGAAGAGTATTATTTCTTATTACATACTTCTTTCTTATTACATACCGACAGTTACAAAGAAATGGCCTGTTGCTTAAACCATATCTGTTCACAGTCTACATTCCTAAATCACAAAAAACTATAGTACTTAAGCATGCTTTAGCATATACAGGCAGTTAAGACTACAATTGGGACAGGAATTTCCATTTCTAAGCAATGTGATTGTTAACT
This sequence comes from Stegonotus admiraltiensis, assembly GCA_032468215.1. NCBI lineage: Eukaryota > Metazoa > Chordata > Lepidosauria > Squamata > Colubridae > Stegonotus > Stegonotus admiraltiensis. The sequence goes on along the minus strand of JANHZT010005723.1, from coordinate 55,512 downwards.
GACTTATGCCAAGTTTTAAAACCTTTTTTTTTTTTTGCTGTGGTCATGAAATGAATCACTGTGGTTAAGTGAATCACATGGTCATTCAGTGAATCTGACTTTCCCCATTCAGTTTGCTTGTTGGAAGCCAGCTGGGAAGGTCACAAATGTCAGTCATGTGGCCCCTGGTCACTGCAACTTCCATAAATGTATGCCAATTGCCAAGAACCCAAACCTCAATCACATGCCCATGGGGGTGGTGTGATGGTTATAAGTGTGAGTACCAATCATAAGTCACTTTTTTCAGCACTGTTGTAACTTCAGTCAGTCAATAGAGTCATAAACCAAGGATTACATTAAAACTGCCTTCACAGCATCCTAAACTAGAATCAAGCAAAGCATATTATGGTTTACTATGATGCATGAATCAGGGCAAATACATGTTGTAAAGATCTATGTCAAATCAACACTAGAATTATGATTGACTAATTCCAAATTCTTAGTGTAGGAATAAATCTCATTGTATTTGAATGTAGGGATTGAAATTGCCTTAGATTTATTACCTCAGATTTTTGAAGACTATAACATCTTCTGAAATTTTCTTGTGGTGCAAAGAAATTTAAATTGTATTTTTCCTCTCAAGGAAGATGTTTTAGAAATACTTCTTGAGAAAATACTGAAACATTTAAAGTGTATTAAGAAAAATAGGACTTCCAGAAAAATAATTGTAGATGAATTGGAAATGAAGACAGGAGGAAGGCAAACAACAACAACAACAACAACAAATGGCTGGTCCTAGATTAACACCTGCAGTGTACCATTATGTAAAATAGTTCTCTCTAATCTGGAACAAAATGAGTTCTATCTGAAGAAAGGTGGCAGATGAAGCTTCCTAAATCAATCCTGATCAGAGGATAGTGTGAGATCTGTTTATAACAGAAAAAAAAGTGTGAAGGGAATAGAATAGTTTGATATTTGAACTTTGACTTACATTCCATAAATTGATATTAAATTATAGTTGAGAATGGAAGAAAAACATGATCAAATGATCAGTATGATTTAAAATCCAGATAGCAGTTCAACAAACAAAGATAACTATATGGTCTGGAACCATTATAATCCCGGGAGCATATCATATAGTAGTCCCATTTTGATGAAGCTATTAGGTGTTGGAAATCAGAGGGAAGATTATGCACAAAAATTCCAAGTAATTTCAGAAAAGAAGACAATGCATTGCATAATTAATTGAAACAACTGAATTGCAAAATTGGTGATACAGGAACATACTATATCTGAAATCTTAAATTGAACAATAACATATGATTTCAATTCCTCCTTATATGCAAAGAAAAGTTTCAAATAGTCAATCTTATTTTATGTGCCAGAATCGTAGACCAAAGTACTTGACATCAAACAGTCATTTTCAGGTAAAAATTGTTCAGCCTCTTCTTTTTAGAAATATATTGTGTTGCATCTTTGCCTAAATGACAAAAATACAGTCTTGGTAAATTATATCCTAAAATTTTACCTTATTGCAGTATATTTTAATAATAGATTTTTTTAAAAAAATGTCTGTATATATTTTCTTTTACTTGAAGCAGAGCTTAGTAGACAACATGGACTTATTCAGAACAAACCTTGTTAAATTGATTAAATTGACATTATGGAAGAGGCTTAATTATCCTGTTGAACTGAACATACTGAGATTGTAGCAAGGTTTTTGTTGTGAAAGTATCAGGATATAATTTGAGAAATGTGAACTAAAAAATTTTGAAGGATTTATATGATATTATTTGAACATTCATATCTGGAAATAACAGTATTTATATTATTGTTAAAATTAAACTATTCTTAGGCATTCTTCATGAGCCATACAGATTTTATTACATTTGAATATTTTATTTTTTACTTGGAACAAGATAATATATTATATCTAAATTATATCAAACATAGGCCGAAATTCATGCAAATGCAAAAAAAGATTAAAGTTTATGCAGGTAGTCTTCGACTTATAACCATTTGTTTAGCAACTATTTGAAGATATAATGGCACTGAAAAAGGTGCCTTATGACCAGTTTTGGCAGTTACGATTAATGCAGTATATCCATGGTTACATGACCAAAATTTGGGCGTTTGGCAACTGGTATATATTTATAATGATTGCAGATCCCAGGATCATGGGAGCCCCAGCTGTCTTCCAACAAGCAAGGTCAATGGGGGAAAACTGAATTTACTTAACAATTGCATGATTTACTTTACAACTGTAGTGATTTGCTTAGCAACCATGACAAAAAAGGTTGTAACCAGGTGAAACTCACTTAACAGTTTTACTAAGGAACAGAAATTCTTGTCCCAATTATGGTCATACGTCAAGGGCTACCTGTAAATATTATTGTATATTGGGGGCTTATATCTGGCTCCAAATTTCAAGAGAAAATTGTTTAGAAGGTCGTAGTTGGATCATGAGTCAGTACAGGTGCTCCTCAAGTTACAACCATTCATTTAACAAATGACACTGAAAAAAGTAACTTATAACTTGTCCTTACACTTAAGACCAACACAGCATCCCAGCATCCCTCTGGTCACATGGTCAAATTCAGGTGCATGGCATCCAGCATGTATTTACAATAATTGCCATGTCCTAGGATCACATGATTATTTACAACCTTCATCAAAATTGATGAAGGAAGCTGGCTTCACTTAATAACCATATAATTCTGTTAAGAAATCTAGCAAAAATCACATCATAAAATCTGATGTATCTCACTTAATAACCACATCAATACTGCAAATTCAGGTCCCAATTATGGTCGTAAATCGAGGACTACCTTTAATGTATATAAAATAAATATCACTTTTGCTTTGTTACAGTGGCATAGTTACAAGACTAGATGAAATTTTATTTGTAGCATTGTCTCAAATCATATAGAGAATTTTGTATGGAGATACTGTAGCTAGTGAATTATGAAATGAATTTAATATATATAAATCTATTATTAATTGGTTAGAAACTGTTTAAGGTTAAAAGCTGTTCAAGGTTGTGAACAAACCGATCGTTGGAGAGCATGACCAGATGGTGCTTTCCGTACCATGTATTTTCTTTCATGGATTGAGCCAGAGGCTGGAATTACCTATTGGCTTTCTGCAGATAAAAAATTCTACTTTTCTTCTTTAATTTCCAGTTTCTGCTTCATATAAGTTAAATGTATTCAAATTATGCTGATTAAGCATTATCTCAATTATATGCCAAAGTGAGCACAGTACATGAACTTGTCATTTTTTTGAAGATCTAATTCTAAACTATAGTAATTTAATAATTTAAATACAATTTTTACATTTTGAAATGCAGATTAGGGTTGCAAAAATAAATTTGAAAATATATCAAACTTGTGATCTACTCCCACAAAATGTAAGAATGTCTTGCATAAAACTCTTCTTCCTGGAAAACCAGAAACAAATAGATTAATAATTAACTAGCAGGCTATATGATATGAGGGATTGTCTTAATTCTGATGGTAATTTATAACTGGATAGTGCTTAATCTATTGAAATTTGTACATTCACAGAAGTCTACTAATTATTATTTAACACAACAGTGTGAAGTTAATAATAAATCCATATGTGTAGGTTTCAGTTAATTAGGGATGTTTTTTATTTTTATTTAATTATTAAATTTATATGCCATTCATTTTGTGGTGTGAGGTGACATGATGAGTTGAAATGTGAACTTTGCAATATACAATCCTATTTGAAGAGTTTTAGAGGAGATTTGTAGTCATACATTTGTACCAATCTGTATGTTTCTCCTTTTCTATTTTGTATTTTCTTTTTTTTCTGGGGAGAGAAACTGTTAGAACCCATCTTTATCATCTGTTTTAGACTTCGTTTAGAACACGGTTATGAGAGAAAGTTTCTGTCATTATCTGCCATGCTCAGTGTCTTTTCTGCCTTGGTAAGGGTCATCTCATAGATGGTAACATTTGACCACATACACTTGATACACCTGTTTTTCTATTTTATGCTCTTTTTTGGGGAAGATGATGATACAGACCGGCGATCTCTCTACATCTTTTGGCATTATTTCAGGTATATACAGTATTCAAGCCCCTTCATTGTACTCAGGAGCTGTTTATCAAACTGGATTCTGGTAGCTGGACAATTCATTGATCTCTGCCCAGCTTGAGCCCCCAGCATAAGAGTTTGTCAATTTCAAACTTAACTTTCAAGATTTGTCCATTTCCTGCTCAGAATTTCATGTAACCCTGATGTTTTGTCTACACCTAGATTGTCTTTGAATTTTCAGTGCTTTTCCACTGAAAATGTATTTTGTCAGACATGGGAAAATCTCATGTGGGGATAGGAGCTATTTATAATACTTATTTATTTGCTCTAAGCCAAAAGAAGTTGCATAATACTCTTCTAACAGGATATATAATTTTCACCCATTCTGATTACTGTATTGGAAGACCTATGCTGCAGTTATCAGTGTCAAAACTAATATCACAACTTTTATGAAGAATTTCAGATATTAAGATCCTATCATTTCCTTCCTGCTTCCTCCAATTCATACACTGGAAAATGGTGCTAAAATTGGGGCAATACCAGCTACATGGATATGCTGTCTGTACTGTTTCAGTCTCAACAAAAGACCACTACATCAGTCTCAACTTTACAACCACAGTTAACTTTAAATGTTAAGTTAATCTGTCAGTTAGTTTGGTATCATTTCTCCCAATAATTCTGGCATTATCATCAATTCCATTGCTGTATTTACTATGCTTTCAGCCACTGTTACCTCTTTTCTTTTCTCTCTAGTTTTGCCCTCTGCTGAGTAAAATATTTTTTTCTTTAAGCATCTCCTGACTTTGAAGATGATTAATCAAACTCCAATTCTGATAAATCTTCCTTCCCACTATTGGAGTGGGTAATCAAAACTCAGTATCACATTTAGAGGGTATGTAACCCTACGCTGAACAATATGTAGGTACCCATTTTCCTGAGCTCAGAAAAGTAATAGCTGCCATAGGTTGGTCTGATGTTTCAACTGTAATCAAAGATCTATTGTCTCGATAGGAGTATTAGTGTTCCAAGTGGCCAAGATTTCCTGCAAAATCAGGACTGTGTAGTACTCCTTCCCTCTCTTATTCACACTTTGCCTATAAAAAGAGGTAACTGATTGTCAAAATGAAAAAAATAAATGTATTTTATAACTGCTATCATCCTATAGAACAGACTACTGGATATGCATGGAATTATAATATATGCATTTTCAATGGGAAAATGTCACTATATTTTTGGAGAAGCCTTCTAAAGATAACATTTAGAAGTAAAGATGCCCATCTGACCAAGCAACAAGTCATATTGCTCAGGATATTATGAATTGCTGTGGTAGAATTAGATTATTTGATTGTGCTAAAGTATCATGTATGGCTTTGCAGATTCACATGGACAGTTAGCTGGAATGAGATGAAAATAATTTCTTATAAGCAAAGCAAAGTTAGGCTGCAATAATTAAAAACAATATATAAAATGGTCCTATCCTCTGAACCATCAGTTTTATTTCTTAGCAATGATTCTAGTAGATATCATCCCAACTCTTTTGCTAAGGATAAAAAATCATTGTCTAGCTCAATTTTGAGGGATCTGTATTTTAAAAATCTACATATATTCGTAAGTGCCATCTTTACATTTATCACTTGATATGCTCTACTTTTTATGCATTATAGGCCTTACAGAGATGTTACAGAGGATAAATTTCTTCTGCTTATAGGAATCTTTCAAATAGTCCAGCATCCATTCTTGATTAAGGGTATATTGTCCATGTCTGAAAGGCTATAGAAGGGCTGCAGCATTGCTTTCTGGAAAATATACTAATTGTTTTTGACAGGGAATTTCAGAGCTGCCTGAATTGAGCTATTCTTTTTTCAAACACAAGTTTTCTTTATCAGGATTTAGTAAGATGAAAAGAATAATGCAAGAACCCCAATCTTTTTCTTACAGTCTTATAGTAGGCTAGAAGATAGTGGCTCTTTTTGTAAATAACAGGAAGTTTGCAGTTGATTGTTTACATATTAGTAGTTTGAATCCCTATTGGACTGAGAATTACCAGTTTTTGCATTGTTTCACTTGTATTGCATGTTGAATCAGAGCTGAAGATCGAGGCCAATTCTGGACTAGAGGCATCGTTATTTTATTTTCAGACAGCAATTGTACTCATTCTGAGTGTCTGGTAAACAGCTGTTGGTCTGAAAAACTCTTCTTAGCGCCATTCACCATTTGCCTATGTCTTGGTGATGCTCCTTTACTCTTACTTATCACTATTATTCCCCTTAGATTTGCTACATTACTGCATGTCTTCATTAAATGGTAGCTGTTGCTCACTTCCAAGTATCAGTTATTAGATACTATTACATAAAAACTGTCTTTAGAGGCTTCTCTACACATTACAAACTCTTGCTCTATGTTGAAATCACTTTTCACAGGTGAGCTTCTCTCTGACTCTGTTTCAGTGCAGAGAAGTTTTTCTTAAATCTGACTCAGACCACCAACCTCATTGGAGTAATGCTGAATGTGATAGAAAGTCTCATGGTTTTGCTCCAAGACAAGCCTTGAGCTGAAGTGGACTCTGCTCATGCCTTATCCTGGACCAAGTTCATCACAACAGTTTGAGTGCAACAGATGTGAGTCCAAATGATAGCACAGACTTGATTTCCAACCTTTGCATGCATCTCTGAAATCTTGATTTTTCAAATCTTTCATCATTGCCAAACCCAACAGCAGAATGTGTATTTGCATCTTAGTGCATTGATCTTTAGAACAATAAACCAGGATTAGCAGTAACTAGCTGAATTTATCTTGGTGCAGTTACAATCATATCATAATATTAAAATAGATACGTCTTAAACAGGTTGAAATTTTGGCCCAGAAATATCAATGAAATCCTGTTGTAGACAATACAGCTTTTCACATCTATAGTCAGGACTGAACCAATCTATGTCTGTAATAGATACTGTAGCTCCCCTTTGGAACAGTTTTTTTTTCTCCATGATGGACTTTCTCTTTGTCTGGAAGAATCCTACCCTAATGATTCTTTGAATTACATTCTAAGCATTCTTAAGAACTGAGATCTTTCAAGAATTTGTTTCACATATAGAAGGCACAGATGAAACTCATTACAGTACAGCCGAAGTTAATGCTATTTGTATTGCAGTGGCACTTTATTAGGCAAAGTCCTTCTATACAAATAGAGAAGAATTTTATCTGTTCCTGCCACTCATAATTATTAGCAAGTAAAATTTGTGATTCTGTTCCACTTGGTGAAAGAAGCCTGCATTCAACAAGCAGATAATCCATAGGTTTTTTTGGCACTCCAGCCTTCTGAGTCTTGTACTGATTGTATGAAACAATCAGGTTTTTACTTATTTTCCCTACAGATCTATGATATTTTTCTTTAGTTTGTAAGCGAAGCATACAAAATTGCTATAAATGTAATCCGCCACCTCCTTATGTTCAAAGAAACATACATTTGATTCTGGCTCTCATTATTCTCCATTAGAGTTCATTTGTCTGCTCTATCTTCTTGGTGGCATTGATATTCAATTTGAGCCACAACAATATCCGTTGTTGCTGATATATATGTGCATTTGCAAGATGTGTGTTTAATCTACCTTTCTATGACACTACTGCCTAGAACTTTGGGCATAATTAGTGCAAGCTTTAGGAGAGATTGTGTTCGTTGCTTTGAAATAATAGCTTTTCATAATGTATAAATTGGCTTGCTGTTCACCATGTACTGTATATATACATATGATCTGCAAAAATCATGGTTAACAACAATTTGCTTGTGTGTATTTTGGTTCTTCAAATAGTTTTCTGTTCATTATAAAAGCTGCAATCCTTATTCATTGACTTGGTATTTTAAGGTCAAGAAATATTTCCTCTCTTGGCCATCACTGAACTGGAAGAAAAAATGAAGCTCAAATTGGTGCTTAAAGATTTCAGTTCTAGAATATTTTGACTAAGAGGCTGGTTATGCCAAACTCAAAAATTAATATTCAGGGAATCACTCAAACTATTGAAGATACATGTAAGCAACTTGCTTCTCTGGTTTCCTTGTTACATTCAAATAGATTTGTGAAAACTCAGAATTGAGGAAGTATGATAACTGAAGTATTTACAGTTCCTTCCATAATTATCAGTGTTGTATAAATGGTTTACAAAGAAATTAGCAAATAGTTAACAAATAATGTTCTAGATCAATCAAAGTATATAATCGTGTATGAACATATTAAAATACATATGTTTTCATGGGTCTACATAAAGTGTTCTATAAAATGATAAGCACCTTTTAACAATTTTTCTTTGATCTGCAGATAAGCCTTTAAAGAAACGAAAACAAGATTCCTTTCCACAGGAGGCTGGAGGTGCTACAGGAGGAAATAAACCAGCTTCTCAGGACACAAATTCTGCAGGAAATGAGTCACGACCAGCCTTGATGGTTAGTATCGATCTACAGCAAGCCGGACGGGCGGACTCTCAGGCAGTTCTTACTCAGGACTTGGACATTATCAAAAAGCCTGAAGAGATAAAGCAGTGTAATGATGGTTCTCTATTCATTGCCCAAGATGATGTAATTGGAGTACTAAAACTAAAAACAGAAAACTTCCCTGAAACTCTAAGGAAAAAGTCAGATTCTGAAGGTATAAAAATGGAAGTACAACATAATGAGAACAAGCAAACAGGAATACAACAAAATGAGGGTAAACGGATAGAAATTAAACACTGTGAAAGCAAGCAAGCAGAAGTTAAACATGAAAGCAAACATGAAAATAGACAGGTGGATGTGAAACAAAATGAGGGCAAGCAAAATAATGGCAAGCAGGAAATAAGACAAAGACCCGAGACTCCAAAACAAAAAAATGAAGTGAGGCCAGATACTCCAAAACAGAAAAATGAAGGCAGACCAGAAACCCCAAAGCAGAAGAATGAAGGCAGGCCAGAAACCCCTAAACACAGACATGAAAACAAGCGTGATTCTAATAAATCTTCATTGGAAAAGAAGCTCGATATATCTAAATATAAAATGGACATGAAATCTGATCCATCCAGGGTGAAATCTGAAAGGTCTGACTCATTAAAACAGAGGCCTGATGGGCGTTCAATTTCTGATTCCGTAAGACGGGATCATGATGGCCTTAAACAAAAAACTGAGGACAGAGGTGAATCAGAACGATATAGAGGAGATCCATCAAAGTTACGAAGACCAGAATATTTGCGATCTTCAAGTAAAGGCGAACATGATTCTAAACATATCATTAGAACTGATAACACAAAAGCAGAGAGACTAGAAAGGAAACACAGACATGAGTCTGGTGAGTCCCGGGAAAAGCTGTCTTCTGGAGATCAGAGATCAAGACCGGACAGTCCTCGTATTAAACAGGAAAGTAAATTAAGAACTGATAGACCAAGTTTTAAATCACAGAACAGTAAGGAGGATCGTAGGACAGATGGTAATAAAAGCAAAATGGATAGTAGTAAAGCACATGGAGATAGTAAAACTGAGTTTCCCAGTTATTTGTTGGGGGGAAGATCTGGGGCTTTAAAACATTTTATCATTCCAAAAATAAAACGTGATAAAGATGGCAATGTCATGCACGAAGTAAGGAAATCAGAATTTAAAGGTGAACCGAAGAATAAGGTCGAGAAGATTGGACTAGTAGAAGATCTAAATAAAGGAGCCAAACCAGTAGTTGTTCTGCAAAAGCTTTCTTTGGATGATGTACAAAAATTTATTAAGGACAGAGAAGACAAATCAAGAAGCTCTTGTTTCAGATCTAACAAAAACAAGTCATCCAAATCAAGTAAAGGTAAGAGTGCAACGTTTTATCGCTTACATTTAATGTCTCAATGAGTTCCTTGACAATTAAGCTATTAATAATTATTTGAAAATAAATTATAAAAATATTAGTTGGTTTGACTTATTTTGATTTTTAATCCATATTTCCATGAAAAATTATTATTATTGTTGTTGTTCTTGTTCTTGTTGTTATGAAATCTAGTTTTGTGACTGTAGTCAAGCAATAGCTAGATAGCTGTTCATTGGAGCTGTTTCATTTGGATCCCTATACTGAGCTGAGGGTTGAATTCAGTGGTCCGAATGGTTCATTCTAATTCAGTGTCTCTGTGATGGGATAATAATCCCTTAATAATCCCTTAATAATCAAGATTTCCAGTTCGCATTTGGGTGATGACCCTGGCCCACCCCATTTTCAGAATGGTTAAAATATTAAAGTCGCTACTTTCATACAAAAAGGCACTGTTGTGGAAAGTGCTGTCTTATTGTCAATGAGAAAGCATATTGGTTCATGCTACTGGATTGTTCCTGCTTTGTTTTGTTCGGCCAGCAGAAATGGATTCAGGCACTCAAACTGTGCCAAAATTTGAATGAAAGGTATATTAGATAATTTGAGCAATTTATTTTGTATATAAAGTGGAAGAGCTTTATTATTAGCTCTACATTGCTAATAATAGCTCTACATTGCTTCAACACAAATTTTTGGGGAAGTCCAGTTCCAGTTTATTGTTCCTGAACAACAAAATGCCAGAACCTTGCAAACCACTCCCCATTTCCAAAAATAAGTGAGGAGGGAACAATTCAGCTGCATATTTTCTCTTGGAAAAAATTAGAACTTAAAATGAGATCCTGAATCATTGTCATGTCTAAGCTTCCTATGAAAGCAAAACGATGTAATGTGCCACAGCAAAACATACATACACAAAATGACTTTGTGTCTGTCAGAGTGAATTAGGCATAAAAAGCCTATGTAGGTAACAAAATTGTATTGTTGACAAGGTAGTTGCACTCAAAAATATCCACTACTCCTTAAAACATCACAGTCAGAAGGATCGCAGATGAACAATTTAAATTTTGTCTTACCTTTGAAACTATGGTGTAATCATTTTTTTCTCTTTAAGGGCTTTGTATCTTTTTTAATTTGATTTTTATAAATGCTTACCATGACTTTCATAATAGCTATTCTGTCTAAAGATGTGAGAAATGTGAATTTTTAAAAATGTATTTTCAGAAATAAATATAAAAAATTAGGTAAATGAAGAAAAGGTAGTCTGCTAATATTACCGCTTTTATTTCTCAGGTCAACAAATACGATCACTGGAGTTAAATATCCTCCACAACTGAATTTTTCAGATTAATTTCAGATGGCATTTTATCTTCTATTTTCATATATTTCTTAAAATAAATGTAAATATATTTTAAATGGCTTTTATCTACAGTTCTAGCTGGAGAAAAGTCTTATATATGGAAGTGGAAATAGCTGTTCGAACAGATCATATTTATTTATTTATTGCACTTCTATGAATTATAAGTTTCAGTACATATGAAAATGTGGTTTGTGAGTTATGACCACAATGGGAGAAGAAATACTTCTGTGAAAAGCTGCTATTAAAGTGGGAGCATATTTATTGCTTCGTTGATATATTCTGCAATAGACTAGTAAATCTTTCACCTTTTTGAAACTTGCACTGTTGAAGATATTCTCTTGTCTGTGGGTGAAAGTCCTTTCCACAGTAATACATAGAATCTCATTATGAACAGATACGTTCAAGAAGGTACAAGAAGAACTTTTCAATCTGTTTCTGATGGCTTTAATGTTACAACTTACTGTTGTAAATATATAGAGAAAAATGTTTGCTACCTTTATTATTTATTTGATTTATTTGGTTTCTAAACATTACTGAAAATATATGCAAACTATACTATAGATTCTTAGATTCTACTATAAGTGCAGAATCTGAATTTTGTCAATATAATTTATATCTGTGAACAGAAACTAACTTCAGACATGTTGCATGCTAATGCACACTATTTGCTTACCCCAACAATAAATGAGCAACAAATGATTGCAGAGAAAATGCTATGTATTATGTTTATATAAATTCTTCTGAACTAGATACATTCTGAGAGAGATAGAAACATTTTAGGTTCTTTTTGCAACAGAGTTCTTGTCATGTTTACATTTCACTCTTTCCATTTTTAATAAATAGAAACAGATAATACTGTGTGTTTTTAAGTTGCTGTACCATTATTAATAATTTATAAATTGGCTTGGGATTTTGATGTGAAAAGCAGTATAAAATGTTAATTTGTCTTGTAGATATTAACAATATTTGGATTTATATTTACTTACAGTATACTCTTGATTAATAGGTAGCATAGATCAGTCAGTGTTAAAGGAATTACCTCCAGAACTACTAGCAGAAATTGAATCTACCATGCCACTTTGTGAACGAGTGAAAATGAATAAACGTAAGCGTAGCACAGTAAACGAAAAACCAAAATATGCTGAAATTAGTTCTGATGAAGACAATGACAGTGAAGAGGCTTTTGAAAGTAAGTAGAATGGTGGTTTCTTTTGATAATGGTAATACATGTATTTGATAATATGTTTTCTAGCAATTTGCAAGTCAACCTTGCTAATTTGAGTAAAGCAGTTTAAACAGATGAGGCCAGAATAGACTGCTGCAATACATGCACACACAACCACAACCCCCCCCCACACACACACCCCTACCTTATGTTAATGAAAATACAAAACCTAGCAAGCTATGTTTATTAAGTAATCTGATAAATAGTTTTTCTACACTATGTAAAGGCATATGTAATTTAGTTAAGTAATAGTCAATAATCTCACTTTTTAAAAAAAGCAAATGAAAGAGGCTACAGAGGTGTAATGGGACAGGAGGCTTTAGAATCAAGTTTATGTGCTGTGACTAGAATACATCAAAAAGAAAAACACAAGAGTGTTGCTGCGATGAAAGAACGACGCGTAGGCAGGATGATGGTTCATGGGAAGGCGCTTCGGTGGGAAGGTGCCCTGCGGGAAGGCACCCTGATGGGAAGGTACCTTGCGGGAAGGCACGCCTGACCCCGTCCAAAAGACTCCCTTTTATTACAATTTAGGACTACCATGGCAGAACAT
>JANHZT010005723.1:26973-41775 GCA_032468215.1 Stegonotus admiraltiensis | reverse complement strand
ATTAACCATTGAGAGTTTACCTCCACCCCCCAGCTTGGTTTTGCCATCCACTGGGGAGACCAAGATAACCCCCACACAAGAGCTCCTTACTGAGAACTTGAAAATGTAGAATTAAATTTGAATATAAAGTAGTATTTGTTGTTCTTGTTAATGAACAACAATTTTGTATAGATATTGGTACAAGGTTTCAAATTAACAAAATAAATGAATATGTGATCTGTATGTGCAATGGCATATTGCTTATATTATTTATTTAAAACTAAACTATTCTACAATAGAACTGGTTCCAGCAGCAAAATTATTAAAATGAAGTTACAGGATTTCCTTTATGGAAAATAATAATTTCCTGTGAGATTTATTCCAAAGGTTTAAGTAACTGAAATTAAAGCTGGGAAGAAAACATTGCAATAACTAAGCAAACCATAAAAAATGAACAGGCGTTTTGTAATAAACTCTGAAATGATAATTTTAAAATATTGAATATTGAAGCTATTTTTAAAATTTTCATTAAGGTATACAAATGGGTATTTCTGAAATTTTTCCTCAAAGAGTGCTGCTGTGCCAAGAAAGAAATTTGCGTGTTTAATTTTTCATAACTGAAGCCTTGTAGATCTCCTTTGCACTGATTACAGTGGTTATTTCTAGCTTCTCGGAAAAGACATAGAAAAGACAGAAATGATGACAAAGCCTGGGAATATGTAGAACATGACAGACGTTCTGGAGATCATAAAAGAAGTGCCCATTATCATGAAGGAAGGAGGAGTTCTGGTAGCAGCCGATACCGCGCTCGAAGTCCAGAAGATTCAGACATGGATGATTATTCTCCTCCTCCTAGTCTCAGTGAAGGTAATAGGATTCCCAATTGTTTTTGTCAGTTATATTCTGCCAGTGGGTGCACTCCAGGTTTCCTCTCTTAAACTTTCCCATTTTTGGGGACCAAGGAAGTGTCTCTCACACTCTGAAACGGCATCCACCCAGGTATGTAGTTACTACTATCGCCTGGGATTCCAAAAAGCCTTTAAGTCCTGGCTCTGTTCTCAGATCTGAAGTTAATGTTTGTGAGGTCCTTATTGTGTGTTTTTTGTTGTTACAGTTCTTTTAGCCCAGACTGTCTGTGGCATGTGTTTTTTTACTGTTTTATGATTACGTAAGCTACCCAGGCTTACGCAATCATAAAACAAAAGTTGTCCTTTTCTTAAATTAAACAGGTTAAATTAAATCTTCCATATGAAGATCTAGGATGTATTTACTTGAACAAAGAGGTTGAGTCTGTAATTATCACCAATCACCAATCTAATATCACCAATCTTGAGTCTGATAAATTTTATCTGTAATGAGTAGATTCAGATTTGCTTATTAAATTACACATTAAATTACAAGGAGAAAGCCTCAGAAATGAAAGTAGCTACATTTTACCAGAATTGGGTCATAAATAAAGGAAAATTAAGTCCTGACTATTAATTGGTTTGTTTTCAAGATACAGCTTCAGGTCAAAATTGCATCAAAAAATTCAAAATTACGAGGGGGATGTGTGATTATGTTCCATAACTTTTCTGCAAAATGTGATATAGCAATGAGAATGGTGCCACACCAATCATTATAAATGTATCTTTTTATTGATACAAATAACATAACTTTCCATTCATTTATTGGTTTTTCATTTAACATTTTCATGCTTTTTGCATGAAAAACTGACTAGCTCTAACATCAGATTAAACAATAAGGTTCCATCTTTATTCGGTATTTAAACTGTACTTTTTGGCTTTTCTCTTGTGAACTGCAGTAGGATCATGCCTAGGGAGATTCCAACAGTAATTGGCAAGCAAGGATGGACTCCATTTCCCTTGGTATCTTTTCTCCATGCCTGCGATATCCTGGTGGAATTTCTCCCCATGCTCATCACTCATTGCCCCAGAGTTCTAAGGGAAATAGTCTAAATGCGAGTGTAAGAAGTGAATTTTCAGTGACATGTTTGCACCGAGTGCTTTATAGGACCTAAGCAAATTTTCCACATGTTTTTCATAATCACTGCCTTGCTGTTCTCGAGAAGCTCAGTTGCCATTGACTCGAAGTCTTTGTACACTTCCATGTGGTAACATTTTCATTGTTCTACCATACTTTGTTGAGAAGTTATGAGGCATCATGATCATTAGACACCTCCCTCCCTTGTAGGCAAATATACTTACCTTTGTATAAATCTTTATTGTGAAATATCTTGAAAACTTTTGCACCTGTTTTCTAATTCATCTAATCAAAATATGTAAGAATTAACAGATTTTATCTCGGAGGTCGATAATTTCCCAAAATTTGTAGACCAGTGTTATCAATACCCAGGTGTTTTGAGGACAGTAGCAATATTTTTATTTATAGTCTTATCTTATAGAAATTGGTGCTTTCAATGAAATCAAAGCAAAAATGTTAAAAAATGTTTAAAAAAATGTTAAAGGGTTTCTTCCTTTAATATATGTATGTACTATTATTCATGAATTAATGGTGTGTTGTACAGTATTTTTAAATTCTGTGACTTCTTCTTCGAATACCAGTATAAATAAATACATATTTAATTTATTCTTATACTATTTTAAATATATTATAAATCAACTGTTGAAAAATCATTTGTAAGGTTATAATATATTGCTATAGAAAATAACATGTCCTTAAATATCTAATTTTATAAACTTTATATTTTTAATTTAAAGTGGCTAGAAAAATGAAGAAAAAAGAAAAGCAAAAGAAAAGGAAAGCTTATGAACCAAAGTTAACTCCTGAAGGTATTCTGGCTTCCTAATATTTTTGACGTCCCTGTTTTGATTATTTAATTGCAATTAGTTCTTCATGACTCAAATATACTATATTGCCTGGTTTTTGTAGAAATGATGGATTCGTCTACATTCAAGAGGTTCAGTGCTTCAGTTGAAAATATTTTGGACAACTTGGAGGACATGGATTTTACTGCATTTGGTAAATATTTTTAAAGCATGCCCTTCTCTTGACATGCCTTCCCATGACATTGGTATTTTCTGGTTTAAACTGGACTATGTACTTTTACTTTTTAAAACATATATCCTTCCTCAAATCATGAATCTATTACAGATGTCATATTGGCACATCTGGGGAAACCCAAATCTGAAAGCCCCCACCTAAAGTAAAGTCAAAAGTTCCTTCCCCTCTATCCACATGTGCATCACATGGTCCAATCAGCTCAGTGTCCCAACTTTGGTTGACTTCCAGTCACGCCTCCCCAGGTGCAGGCTGAACATCTTGACTCCCAAGGGAAAAATGTTGTTATGATTACACACCCCACACTATCTTCACCTCCCTGCTCCTGTTCCCACAGCTTGCCCATCCACCACTGTAGCAGCCCTGAAGACTCTGATTAAAGATGGCTCCAGGGCTGACAGACTCTCATTTAAGTTATATTAGAATGATTGAATTTTGGTACAAAGTGCAAATTTCCTAAAGTAGTTTTTCACTTGCCCAACATCTAAATGTTGCTTAAATGTTGTCCTGGGAAATTATAATCCTGGTATAATGAGTAATTCATGTGATGTATGAACTCACATATTGCTTGACACGTGAATTCAGTCTATTAACTTCTGGAAGTGATGCACTAATCATAATAATTTATCGGAAATGAATATTTCTCTATAATAAGCAGTACAGCTAGCCCTTGACTTACAAGTGGTATGTACAAGTGACCATTTAAAGTTCTGGCAGACTTACTTGGGGGCACATACCACTCTTATTTGAAGTTCCAATAATCACACTCCATGGTCACATAATTGCACTTTGGGCACCCAGCAACCAGTCTACATTTATGATCATTTGCAGTGCCCTATGGTCATCTGACTACAATTTATGGTCAAATTGCTTGAAAACCGGCAGTTAGTTCCAGTTTTAGGCAAAACCACGCCCACAGGGAACCACTGGTTTATTTAACTGTTGTTGTTGTTGTTGTTAGTCGCGAAGTCGTGTCTGTCCCATCACGACCCCATGGATAACGTTTCTATAGGCCTTCCTGTCCTCTACTATCCCCTGGAGTCCATTTAAGCTCATGCCGACTGCTTTAGTGACTCCATCCAGCCACCTCGTTCTCTGTCGTCCCCTTCTTCTTTTGCCCCAATCATTCCCAGCATTAGGCTCTTCTCCAGTGAGTCCTTCCTTCTCATTAAGTGGCCAAAGTATTTCAGTTTCATCTTCAGGATCTGGCCTTCTAAAGAGCAGTCAGGGTTGATCTCCTCTAGGACTGAGCGGTTTGATCGCCTTGCAGTTCAAGGGACTCACAGGAATCTTCTCCAGCACCATAGTTCAAAGGCCTCAATCCTTTGGTGCTCAGTCTTCCTTATGGTCCATCTTTCACAGCCATACATTCCAACTGGGAAAACCATAGCCTTGACTATACGCACTTTTGTTGGCAGGGTGATGTCTCTGCTTTTTTGTATGCTGTCTACATTTGCCATAGCTTTCATCCCCAGGGGCAAGCATCTTTTAATTTCTTGGCTGTAGACCCCATCTGCGGTGATCTTGGAGCCCAGGAAAATAAAATCTGTCACAACCTCCATTTCTTCCCCATCTATTTGCCAGGAATTGATGGGGCCAGATGCCATGACCTTAGTTTTCTTAATGTTGAGTTTCCAGCCAACTTTTGCATTCTCCTCCTTCACCCGCATCAAAAGGCTCTTTAGTTCCTCTTCGCTTTCTGCCATTAGAGTGGTATCAACTGCATATCTGAGGTTGTTGATATTTCTCCCAGCAATCTTAATTCCAACTTGTTACTCATCTAGCGCCGCCTTTTTCATGATGTGCTGTCCATATAAGTTAAGCAGGGCGACAGTATACAGCCTTGCCGGACTCCTTTCCCAATTTTGAACCAATCAGTGGTTCTATGTCCAGTTCTCACTGTTGCTTCTTGACGCGCTTATGGGTTTCTCAAGAGAAAAATAAGATGCTCTGGTACTCCCATCTCTTTAAGAACTTGCTACAATTTGTTGTGATCCACACAATCAAAGGCTTTAGCATAGTCAATGAAGCAGAAGTAGATGTTTTTCTCGATGTTTTCCTGGATGTTTTTCTGGATATTTTAAGCAACTGTCGATTCACCTAATGACTGCAGTTATTAGCTCAGTGACCACTACAATTCAGGGCATAAAATTGATCAGTCATATCATTGACCTGTTTTACAACCATCACTAATTATGATCGTGATGGGCAGGCTCCAGGGACTCAGGGACTACTTGTACTCTGATATCTTCTCTTTTAAAACTTTAATATACATATCAATAAAGGAGAATATTTGTAGCTCAGGGTTGAAATGCGGGGTCCTTGGTGCTCTCTGAACTTGGTTGTTTTCTTCCAGATGTTTCATTACCCAAACTAAGTAACCAGCACTGATTATGTTACCTAGTTTGGGTAATGAAACATCAGCAAGAAAACAAGCAAGCTCCGAGAGCACCAAGGTTCCCTCATATATATATCAGTTTATTCTATTACACTCCAGTTCTTATTTTTTATTTTTGTTCTTATTCTGATATTCCTAACTTTTAAGTTGCTTAATATCTTTCTTTTTGGCTTTAACTCTATCCCATATAGAACTAATTCCTTCCTTGGCTTTTTTCTTTTTATATTTTCTATCAATATTCTGTTACCTTCTGTGTCAAGATTCCAGAACATTTTTATTGACCTCTCTTAACATTCCCTCTGCCATCTCCCTCCTTTCCTCCCTCCCTCTTCCTGATATTCCAGTGGTCTTCCTGATATTGGCTTAGTCTCTGGACTTGTCCATTGTGAATGCTTGGTCTCCAGGGAGAAGTGGGAAGAGATTTTGTCCCATACTTCATCTGGACATAATCCTTCCTCGGCCTGAGCCTTATCCCTGCATAGCTACTTAACCTAGCGTTGGATGGACAGGGAACCAACTACTATCCTGATTACTTACTTGCTCTCACAGATCTCATGCTGCCATTACCAATATATTTTGCTGATGCCATTCGCCACTCATTCAACACTGCTACATGTTTCTCTTGGCTCTATACACAAAAACAGAAGACCAGAGAAATAATTTAACATTAATTTATATATTTTTGTAATGATGCGTTATTTAAGTACATCAAAAGGAAAAGTGAGTGTGTATTCTTTTGTTTTATTTTTAGGTGACGATGATGAAATTCCTCAGGAGTTATTACTGGGGAAGCATCAACTAAGTGAATTGGGCAGTGAATCAGCTAAAATTAAGGCCATGGGCATTATGGATAGGGTAAGTTACTGCCTCCTTAAAAATGGAGCAAATGTTTACAAGAGACTCTTGTAAAATGTTTTGGTTTGAAATACATTTTGATATTGAAGCCACTTGGGAGAGACTGAAAAATGCACATCTGTTTTTATCCTTATATTACAAAAAATATATATTTGTTGTGTTTCTCAGAGAGTCCAGAGTAAACTCTTGTGAGGTCCTTAGCAAGCTGTTTTTAAAAAGTTTAATTCTGAGCAAACTGAATTTACTTTAGAGCTATTTCTTTTCAATGTTGCATGGTGCATGCTGTCAGTTTGTCTAATGAATCTAAATGTCAAACACAGAAAAGTATTAATTTCTGTTCATGTATTTATTTATTGTTTGGGGATTTTTTTTAGCTTTCAACTGAAAAAACAGTGAAAGTTCTGAACATTTTAGAGAAAAATATTCAAGATGGTGCAAAGCTTTCGACTCTGCTTAATCATGTAAGTTGTTTAAAAAAGTTGATAACATCAATATTAAGTTGTTTTTATTTGGAATGAGTAATTATTTTGACATAGGTTTGAAGTCCATCAAGTATTAAATTCAACATTCAGTAATAAATGCTTTCCAAAAGAGTCTGAGAATTCAGTTTTTAACAGCATACTAGACAACCCACAACTCCTTGGGCTGTAGTTTCAAAGATATTTCCTTACCAGATCTATCAGTGCCTTCAACAACAGCAAAGTTTCTAATGTTCTGCCTTCACTGAAAAAAATCCTTAAAAATTCAGGGAGGTATTCAAAGATGTATCTATTTTGAAACTAACTCTTGTTGAACTGTATATCCCAGACAGACATTAGGAGTTGACCATAGGAAATGTTTTATAATATGTCATAAAATCATTTATGATAATAGTTATATTATAAAATGTTTCATAAAAATTTTCCAAATTCAGTTCCATGGATTTGGCAATTATCATATGCTTGGGATGCTGCAACTGTCATAAATACATTGCCAAGTGCCCAAATTTTGATCATGTGAGGGTGGGGATTTGGCAATGGCCATAAGTGTAAGATCTGTAATTTTTACACTGAAGTGTTAACTGTTTTTCAATACTGTTATAACTTAGAATGATCGCTAACAATGGTTGTAAGTCAAGGACTACCTGTAGTAGCAAATTCTTTCTGTAGTTATCCAGAAGATTATACAGATGTTACTGAAATATTTGGTGTGGATAATGAGATCCCGGATTGCAGGACACTCGTAGTTTCTGGGTGAAGAGCTTTTTCCAAATTCACAGATTAAAACTACAAGGAGGTTTCATCACCAGTGGTGACCAATTGAAAGACATGCATATTTTATAAGGGTGGTTTGAACTAGAATGTGAAACAACAACCAGAATAATTTTAAATTGTCAATGTGATAATGAAGCATACAGGCAGTCCTCATTTAGTGATCATATGGGGATTGACAACTTTGTTGTTAAGCATACAGTCGCTGAATGGGGCAGTTGCTAAATGATTATCTAGTTAGATGCTTTGGAATAAATGAATTTAGGCATTATGTAGAAATTAAAAACTTAATAATTGTAGAAGAAGAACAGACAGAGCTGAGGGAATCATCAGCCAAGAGTCATTAAGTTCCCAGAAATGCTCTAACTCCAACCCCTCTTGAATTCCTTTGACCCTTATCTAGCACCAATTTAGTGTTGAACTTTAGTTGACTAGATTCTTGTATATAGGAACTGCAATCTAATGTTTGAGCCTGACAATAATAATGTTACTTTAGATATAGCTAATTATCCAGAAGATTGTACAGATACAACTAGCACAGCTAGTAATAAACTAGAAAATATATTTGAGGATTTTTAAAATTGAAAAACATGAATATTTCATTAAAGTTTATGAAGTGATTTTTAAAACTTTATTGAGATTTTTCCATATTATTGCTGAAGCAGATTTAAGGCTGATGATCTTATTTTTGACAGAATAATGATACTGAAGATGAAGAAAGATTATGGAGAGACTTGATCATGGAGAGAGTCACAAAATCTGCCGATGCCTGTCTTACAGCTATCAATATTATGACATCACCCCATATGCCCAAAGCTGTATATATTGAAGATGTAATAGAAAGAGTTATTCAGTACACTAAGTTTCACTTGCAGAACACACTTTATCCTCAATATGATCCTGTTTATCGATTGGATCCACATGGTGGTTAGTATAAGAATATACTAGCTTTTTCCATTCATCAAATATTCTATAGCTTGTTCTTTGCTATATCACATCATGTTCGATTTTCTTTAATAAAATTTAGCTAAACTCCTATCCTCTTGAGTTAGTCTCCTACAGTTTAGAGCTTTAATTTTTTATCTTTATTTAAGCTTTCACTTGTTCTGTACCAGTGAAAAACCTATTAGCAAAGTTAATGTTACCAAATTCTTAATTCATACATGCCTGTTTTATAGATTGCCTTTCTGTCATCTATAATAGTAGTCATTCTGCTTTTAAATCATTAGTTTTAGTGACATTATTTTAGTTAATTTTATTTTAATCTTTTTTTTTCATGATAACTTTTGATTCCTTTTCCTAAAAATATGTGATGTATTATGATTGATGAAAGGAGAAAATATAAACCTTAATAAAAATTTTTTATCTCTCCTCTGATTTGTAATATTGCTAAAGTGCAATTTGATTTGATATTTTTAGGTGGTGTGTTAAGCTCAAAAGCAAAGCGTGCCAAGTGTTCCACTCACAAACAGAGAGTAATAGTGATGCTGTATAACAAAATTTGTGACATTGTTAGTAGTTTGGCTGAATTACTAGAGATACAGCTTCTAACTGACACTACAATTCTTCAAGTAAGTTGGATTCATGTCATTCTGATTCCCTCCCCCACACTTTTCCCTACAACTTTACCCTTCAGTAGGTATTTTAATAACTAGAATAGATTGTTCCTCACTGCTTAACAGTAAAGCCTTAAACTGTTAGTCTGCTCTAACAGTCTTACTCTAGTCTGCTAGAGTAATTCAATATAGTAGTGTGGAAATTCAGTTCTGAATATAATAAGAATAGATAAATATAATTTTGAGGATTAGTAACTTCTATCTGGCTTTCTATCTGGCTAACAGTCTTGTAAAATATTTGGCTTCCTAACCATTGCCAACTCTCTAGATATTTACAGTTGCTTCCTGTTAACTTTCTAAATGTTCGTCTTATAAAATGATTATACAATGTTTGAACATAGTTCCTTGTAATTGTATTTCACTAGGCTAATATGGAAGCACAGAAGTACTGTAAAAACAAAGAATTTGGTTTTTCCCTTCCAATTTGACACTGAAAATTTCTTTAAACTTAGCATTATGTTTGTTTAATTGCAACTGTAAACTGACACAACTACTTTATTTAAAAATGTATACAATTTTAAAATACAAACAATGACTGCATTTAACTTAAAACATTTTTATCAGTTTGTCAGCCATAATGAATATATTTTTTATTTTTTATTTATAGATTTCTTCAACGGGAATAACACCTTTCTTTGTAGAAAATGTCAGTGAACTTCAGTTGTGTGCCATCAAACTAGTCACTGCTGTAAGCATACTATTTAAACTTCATTTAAATAGTATTTAATTTTATTACTGTATTTAATTTTTAAAATGATTTTGTATTTTCTGTATTTGTTTGAATTACTTTAAAACATAATTATAAAATATCTAAGTCATCTATAGGTTAATTGGCAATAGTAAGTTAACAAATTACTGGGAGAAAAACAGGAAAAAAACTGTAATGACATTTTCCATTGTATGCTTTTCCTTTATAAAGAACAATATTTTTTTAAAAAAGACATTGATTTTTAAACAGGTTTTCTCAAGATACGAAAAACATAGGCAATTAATATTAGAAGAAATTTTTACTTCACTTGCAAGGTTACCAACCAGCAAAAGGAGTTTGAGAAATTTCAGGTAATATATAACAGCAAAACTTCTATTTGATGCTTTATGTATCTTTTATATACATATATATTAGAATTTTTGAGGGTTTAAAATGTGCTTACCTCTTCCACTGGAATATGGAAATTAATATATGTTTAACTGCATTGGCTCTGTATTAATTTCTGATGAATGGACAACATAAGGATTATTGAATTATAATGGTTCAACAACTAGAGCATGGGAGTGGTAGAAGGAAAAATAGAGGTGTTGGGGTAAAGAATCATTCTTCGATTGTCATAGAATTGGGGCATTTTAAGAGATTTTTTTAAAGGAACAAAATAAGTTAGAATTAGAATTAGAATTAATTCTACTATTTAAGTTCTACTTGTACTTTACATGAATTAGTCAGTAAAGTCCAAAGTGATTTGTTTTGGTGGCTAAATGGAAATTCAGTTAAGAATGACAGATTCTATCATTGCAATGTAGTAAATACAACGTTACCTTAAAACTGCCCAGACAGGTTCAACTTTTCCTATTAGCTAGTTAATAGGTCTATGCCTTAGTTAAATCTTCTGTGTAAGTACATTGAGAAAATGAAGAGGAAAGGGAGAGCCATGTATGAAACCTAGCTTTTAAACAAATATATTTTTCAGAAATATAAGAAAGTGTTGAAGAAAAGTATTTTTAATGTGAAGAATGCTCGAATTTCATTGTGAATGAAAATGTTAATTTTTTCATAAATTAATATTTGTTCCAGTTGTATTCTAAGTTTTGAATATTTCACTCTTCTGGGGTTGTTGAATGCATTAGCTTCCTATTTACAAATCAGATCTGAAGTTTACTCATGGTAATGGGATGCAATCCTTTCTCCAGGGTTGATTCCATCTGAATGCAGTCACTATCTGAAAACTTGTAATGGATTCAAATGTTTGTTGTTGATTTTACTTTTGATACGGAATAAAGAGTTTTATATTTATTCAACAGATTGAACAGCAGTGATACAGATGGGGAGCCTATGTATATACAAATGGTGACTGCATTAGTCCTACAATTAATTCAGTGTGTTGTGCATCTACCATCAGGTGAAAAAGATTCTAATTCTGAAGAGGAATCAAATAAAAAGGTGAGTCAGTTTTGAAAATACATAACTGTTCCTATGGTTAGATTAGCTACTGATGTGCGGAATAAAAATATAATAACCATAGGAGCACATAACAAAGAAGAAAGTTGAAAAAGAAGACAGTGAAGAAACTTTCAACAGAAGGAAACAAATTAAACTAGAGAAAGTAGAGAAAGAAGGATATGGGAAACAAAACTGATGGGTTAAAGGAAAAGTAACTGTAGCAAAGTGAAAGTTACCTTTTCCAACCTTCAATTCAGTTATCTTGAGTTTAGCTATCTATTGTTAACTGACCCTAGGCCACATGTCCTCTAGAAATGCTGTATGTCTGTCCTTTCTTCCTTCATATTTACAACTTGCCCCAGTTCTGTAGTATTCTGGGACATGAATGATAACAAAGAACAAAATTATAACACTGTATAACAATAATATAAAACAATTATATACACAGAAATTCTTGAATTAAAAAATGTGACAGAGCCTCTCAATCAAATTTAAAAGGACTGAAGATTCCCAGACAATGTAAATTACAGATTTTGTTTGTGAAATGTCAGCAGGATAGAATTGCCTATACTTCTGGAATAAACTGCTCTAAAGATTGGAGGCTATTTTGAGGAATGCCTGTCAACTGGTCCAGTCCTATTTACTGTTCACAGAATGGGTGGGGGGATTACAGTTAGATCCTCTTCCCCATGACCTGGCAAATTTAGTTCTGATGTATTTTGCCTAAAAGGGCTTTAAAAGTAAAGCCTAGCACATTGAATTGAGCCTCAAACCTACTGGCAACTAGTGCACAGTTTTTAAAATTGCAGTTAGATTGTAATGAGATGGTTAGTTTACTAACGATCTAATTACTGCATCATGTATCAGTTTTGCAGGTATAAAATAATCTTATAACCCCACTTACAGTGTGTTATAAAACTTTATTGTCTCTTAATTGTAATGTAAAGATAAATACTTTTCCTAATTTACATCACAGCATTATTGCCATTTTGCTCCTCGCCATCCATGGTGAGAACTGTATATATTGCATCTGCTATTGCATAAATTTCAATACACGTTTAGTAACTGTGTTCTGCTTTGTTTTAGATTGATCAGGATGTCCTCATTACAAATTCATATGAAACAGCTATGAGGACAGCACAAAACTTCCTTTCTATTTTTCTCAAGAAGTGAGTAGATCTCACATTGTATATTCTAGGACTTACTTTTATTGAATAACTTTAATTTATCCTCATGGAGTTTTTTATATTCTTTAAGACAATGTGGAAATGGGAAACAAGATAGAGATAGATCGTAATTCTAATTGCACAGCTCATTGCATATGTTGCTAAAAGTAGTGTAGAAAATTAAGCTGATAGCTTCAGAGAAAATATTAAAGCTGGAGAGCATTTGTATTAAATACTTAGAAATAACATTCTAACTTGTAATTATTTTTCTTCTTACTCTAAAATTGGAAATATTGTAGGTTTTGATCATTCATCAGAATACTTTTTCAACACTATTAACAGTGATCACTGTTAGCATGTATAAATATTCAGAAACTGATTGACTGTATGATTCTGTAGCCTAAATATTATTCCTGTCTTCACTCACTATTAAAATTTTAAGTTATAAAACATATATACAGGTAGTCCTCAACTTACAACCATTTGTTTAGTGATGATTTAAAATTACAATGGCACTGGAAAAAGTGACTTATAACTGGTTTTTAGAGTTACGACCATCAGCATCACCATGGTGATGTGATCAAAATTCTGGCTCTTGGCAGCTGACATGTATTTATGACAGTTGCATTTTCTGGGATCATGTGATCACCTTTTGCAACTTTCCCATCCGGCTTTGAACAAGCAAAATCAGAGGGGGAAGTTCATTTAACAACCCTAAGATTCACTTAACTGCAGTGATTTGCTTAACAACTGTGGCAAAATGTTCATAAAATGGGGTGCAACTCACTTAACAACTTGCTTCAGCAGTTGGACTCAATTGTGGTCGTACGTTGAGGTCTATCTGTATAGTTCTCATTGAAAAATAAGTGTCATGTATAAGTAATTACGATTCAATAAATTAATTCCATTAGTATTCTGCTAGTGAAATGGGCACCACTGAGTTTTTTTCTTCTCTCATTTTTGGAATAAGAGTCTTTCTGCAACAGATTGAGTGTATCCAGAAAAGTTCCTTTGGCAGTATGAATAATGAAAGTGCTATTTTTTCTACAATGTGCATCATGCATTAGTTATATATCACTTCAGGACCATTTGGAACTTTCTTACCCAATTTCCTGGTGGAACCATGCCTACAGTTGTACCATGTGGGTCCTACTGATCAGGTTTTTTTAAAAGTGCTATAGTATTAGCATATTCTTGATAAATAATTTTTTTATTGAAATTCTTCATTTTTTTACATCTTGTTGGCAAGATAGAAAAATATGGGATAGATAGCATCAACACAAGATGGATTCTTAACAGACTGACCAACCATACTTAAGGTGTAGTCCTCAGTGGAATTATATCTACATGGAGGGAAGCATGCAGTGGGATTCTGTTTTAGGCTCAATACTCCTAACATTTTCATAAATGACTCTATATTCCTTGATTCTACTACCATTCAATTTGTTCTGGACCTTCTGTTCTATCCCCACGGGACTCTTCACTGGCTGCCAGTTCATATACTGATGTTTATGTTTAGGCTCCTCCACATTTCCCTCGTATGTGTCTCTCTTATTTATCCCTACAACTCTGCTTATTTGTTACAGATAGACCTGGACTTGCAATCATTTGTTTAGTGTCTGAAGTTAAAACAGCACTGAAAAAAGTGACTTATAACTGTTTTAACACTTGTGACTGTTGTAGCATCACTGTGGTCACATGATCAGAATTGAGGCACTTGGCAACTGGCATGTATTTATGACAATTGCACTGTCCTGGGCTCATGTGATCACCATTTGTAACCTTTGTTACAAACCCAGGTTCAACATTAGGACCTGGCTCTTCTGAAGAAAGGAACTTTCCCGACAAATGCTATAATAGAAAAGGCCCATCTATTTGACATTTCTTAACTGGATGAGACCTGGAGCATGCCTATCTTGCCAGACTGAGTAGGACAGGTAGAAACAACCAGGGAAAGGTGATCCCTTAAATAACTCAGTCCCAACTCATGAAGGGCTGTAAATGTGAAAAACATCACCTTGAATTACATCTGGAAGCACACCAATAACCAGTGCAACTCACAAATCTGTGGTGTCACATACACTGAGTAGATCCCTGGCACCAGAAGGTCCAAACACTCAAAGCTACTCAGCCTTGCTTAGGTTGAACCCCGGGAAAATTGAGAACTGGACAAAAAGATTGAAAGTAGGACCTTGTTATATTATCCTACTCTCATTAGGATTGGTAGTTTGAGTAGTATTTTCTTTTATTGTAGATATATGCACACTTTGCAGTAGAATATTATGTTCTTTTGTTTATTTTATTTTATTTTATTTTATTTTATTTTATTTTATTTTATTTTATTTTATTTTATTTTATTTTATTT
>JANHZT010005723.1:8009-26306 GCA_032468215.1 Stegonotus admiraltiensis | reverse complement strand
ATTTTATTTTATTTTATTTTATTTTATTTTATTTTATTTTATTTTATTTTATTTTATTTTATTTTATTTTATTGTTGTGAACTAATTTTATTGAATGGATTTTTGGAACTTATGGTCTTTTCTTTTTGCCGGCATAGCAATTTAGTAAAGAGTTGTTACTACTATTTTAATTTAATGTCAGTTTCAACCTGAACTCCTATTATTTAGTTCACAACAGTTCCTCTTCACCCATGGATATTGAATCTTGGAGGGGAAACTCAGGACATGCTTTAAGATCTATTCATCTAATTTTACCATAGGAGTAATGAAAACTAAGACCTTCCCCTTTGTCCATCTCGAGATCACCAAGAGTGGAGCTGATTACATTCTTTAATTAATTTGCTGTATATTTTCCCAACGACTACAATCCAGTGAAGTAGTCTGGCCTGAGAAAGTGTGAGTGGCCCCAAATCAACCAACCCTAGAACAACTCAAGCAGTCATTACACAAAATGACCTTTTCCATATTCTGGAATTTCATTAATTAAATATGCTTTGGCCTGATTGCACACACAGCTTTTTGAAATACTAATCTCTCATATTCAAGATTTTTTGTCTCCTTGAATATGTTCACATATGAGTTGTAGCCTATCATGGCTTCTCTCCATTTTTCATTTGGGTTTTTTTTTTAGGACTTGAAGATTATAAAGACTTTGGCCTTTGCCTCTAAATGCTAGGACCTGCTGTCCTTATTAATTTCCCAATGGAGCTTGTGTTCTGAACCTGATTATTTTGTTTCTAAAGCCTCTTTGGTCTATTTGACATCTCATTATCATTGTCACTTGATGCTAAATTTGAGGGTTATGATACTTTTCCTTATTTTTTCTATATGAATAGTATATATAGTGTTCCTCCACCAATAAGATACAATTTGCCTTTTAAATAACTGACTTCTAATTGCATAATCTCATGGTATCTCATCACAAAACTCAAGCTTGTTCTATTCAGTCCATAGAGCACCTTAGCTTCTAGATCTATTACAAGAAATATTCCTTTATTCCTTTTCAGATTTTCTGATTCGTAACGACAGTCGATACACACAGAGGAGTTTAAGCTCTATTGCTTAGGTGACTCCATATGCTTCAGGCGTTTTCAATTTCTTCCCTAATAAGAATCAACCTGTGTGGTTTTCCAACTGCTATTTAAAGGCTGCAACTTCATTTATTTGTTCTGTCCGTTTTTGGATGTATCTTCTATAGGATTAGTACCTCTATTTCACTTTTCCAGGTATGGACATAATACATCTACTCCTTTCAGTTCAGTCTTGAGTCAAAGAATTCTACTAGTGGCTGATTTCAGAAAATCTCTCTGGAAATGTTCTCTCTGCTTGTTCTCACTACTGATACATCCATGTCCAGGTGAGATGCTCACCTCTGAACAGCCTGCATCTGAGGTGCTTGGTCAAGGCATAAAGCATTGCAACACTTCAGTGAGCTTGAGCTCCTTGTAGTTTAGATTACACTGGCAGCTTTTTAAGGTTGTCCCTATGGTCAGATTTCCATGTTAGACAGTTCCTTGGTAAATATATACAAGATAACACAAAGTCTGCTCCTCTTTTTGCATCTTACAGCATTGATGTATCTGACACTCCATCTTCATCTTGGCAATTTGTATGCCTGAAAACAAGAACATTGTTCTCACCAAGAATTACAGCTCTACTAGAATAGTGACTCACAAATGAAAACTATATTGATGATGACTATTATCAGGTTGACCATTTTGTCAACCTGTTTACAAATTGAGACAAGTAATGTGTAATATTTTGCAATGGGGGCTAAGAAAATCTTTAGACTCTTGGTAATCCATTTTTTCTTGGAATTGCCCTGTTTTAGACATGTTTGTCCATTCTTCTGAGGATCAGAATCCTGACAAAGATAAAAAGAGATTAACCTGCCATCATGGTATGATGGCATTGGCAGCCATGGTTCACCATTTGCTTCGTCTTGTTTCTACAAATCCCACTGCCTTCTCAAACTCCTCTCCTTGCATTGGGGCAACATTTTCATCCAGTTCTTGAGATACGGAACCTTTCTATTCTATTCTGTCTTTCTGTTCTGATATGTGGAAATTCTTTGTGGAAACAGTAATTTCATCCCATGAAATTTCACATCCATTGTTTTTTGTCTTTTACTTGTATTTGAAAGAGCAAAGTTTGGTTGTATAGTCTGTTAGGGGCTACTTTGTAGCTTATCTTCTTTCTTTTTTCTAATCCTTTTGTAAAGTATTTCATGAAGAGTTTAGCATATTTTTCTTTTCTTTACCTCATCACTGCTTCTTCATAATATCTTTCCATGGCTATCACCAATATTGTCTCATGAAATGTAGTCTTTCTATTAACTTGTCAGTGACATCAGCCTGTCCAACTGGGAGAATTGTTTGACTAATGAAGAAACCTTCTATATTATATCTAGAGAAAAATAGTCTTTTGCTTAGATATTTCTTTCCTTCTGAATCAATGTATCATATAGTATAGTCTTTTTCCTCACCATTGGAAATGATCATGCTATACTAGATGGTTGTTATGATCTTTCTTTTTACCCAGACCATGTGGCACCATTCCTGTAGTGGAGTTAAACAAAGTGGCCACTTAGGCTTAGTCTTTCATGTTTTTCCATAACTACAGACTGGGCCTCCATTCCACTTTGGAACTTGTCTTCAATCACTTCATGATGACAAGATACTCTTCTAGACATGAATCTGTTTTGTCACTCATGTGTGTGGATCACAGAGATCATGATGGTGGAGAATTGGTTACTTACTTGTAACTGAGTTGTCAAGTAGTCATTTGGGAACTCAGAAAATTCACTTCCCATTTCTTTTGGTCTCAGATGACTCCATTGTTCCTTTGGATTTTCTGTGTTAGTCTTAGAAAGTGAAGGATTTTTGTGACATAGTATTGTCCCCAAACAATTCTGTAAGCACTAGAATGGTGCTTCTCAGTCTTGGTGACTTCCACATGTATGGACTCCAGTTCACAGAATTCCTCAACTAGAGTAGCCATAACTGCCATATCTGGAACTTGAGTGTCTGCACATACTGAATTTTCCCAGCTTGAAAAATGCTGTAGAATGTTGTAAGAAATGAACAGAACAGAACAGAATAGAATAACAGAGTTGGAAGGGACCTTGGAGGTCTTCTAGTCCAATCCCCTGCTCAGGCAGGAAACCCTAAACCATTTCAGACAAACGGTTGTCCAATCTCTTCTTAAAACTTCCAGTATTGGAGAATTCACAACTTCTGGAGGCAATTGCTTAGCTCTGGCTCATAACATATGTGTGAGTTTACAGATGATCCCTTGAAGAATTGTAGTTGTAGACAAATAACAAATTTCTTGTAAAAGGAAATTGAGCTATGTTAGATTTAGCCTAGTTACCCTTTTCTATACAAATGTTTGTTTAGCTCAGAAATTGGATAAAATCAAATAATGTTGCTGGTGATGTTTTTTAAAGCCCTGATGTAGGACAGAGATATTGGAAGGGCAGCCCAAATTCCTGTCTTACAGAGATTTTTAGAGGTCCTCCGTTACACTTCAACAATACATGAGATTAAAACTAAGCAGAGGGTACTTTTTACTGCTCTGAAACTTGTTTTAAGAGACACATGTTTTTTTTCCTAATACTCTTTCAGAAGTAATTGCTGTTTCCTGCTTCAGAGGAAACTTCGATGTATAATCTTTGTTTTTAACCAGTTATTTTTATTTAACCTTTAAGATGATTGCTATTGTATTTTTTCTACTGGTTACTTTTATATATTGGCATTGAATATGCAGATATTTTACTTTTCAGAAATGAGTGTCTTTTTATTATATGTTGCCTCAAAAATTGAAAAATTAGCAGAATAGAAATACTTTAAATATATCAATAATCTTGCTATGTTCTATATCCCTACCAAATGGCAGAGGATTATTAGACTCATTTCACTGATATATTAAAACTTTTTTGCTTTTGGTGATTTGAATTATTTTAATTTCCAACTTCATTTACTTCGACAGCTCCCAAGTTTATAATGTAGTTTGTGTTTAATATGCTTCCTGTTCTCATTTTTTTTCATCAGATGTGGTAGCAAACAAGGTGAAGAGGATTATAGACCGCTTTTTGAGAATTTTGTTCAAGATCTTCTTTCCACTGTCAATAAACCAGAATGGCCAGCTGCAGAATTGCTACTTAGTTTACTGGGAAGATTATTAGTAAGTATATGATTTTTTTAAAAAAAAGTTTGAACTTTAACAAAGGCTTCTTCTTCATCACAATTTAGTGCAGCATTCTGAACTTCAGATGTTTTTGGTTAGAAGCTCAGTCTCAGTATGCATTCTTATAGGTGCATCTTCTACTTTTTTCTTAATTCCTAATGCTTATTTTAGCAGCCCCAGATCCCAGAATTATCTATAATCATTCCTCAAATTTAAGGAAAGTGAGTTTTGTGAATGCACATGAACACTCATAGAACTATAACAATGGGTAAATTAAAGGTTCAATATTTAGGAATTTATTTAACAAAAAGTTATTAAATGAAGTTATTTACCAAGTTGTAAATGTATAAGAGCCAATATTTCTAGTTGGGAAAAAAAGCTAAATTTATCTTGATTGGGAAGAATAGTGAAATAGTGTGAGAATTAACTTAATTAAAAAACCTTTTAACACGCAACTTACTACATTTGACTAATAAAATATTAGTGAAATACAAGATCAAAGACTGCATGATTAAATAGATGCAGAATTTGAACATTGTAATAAAAGAGTATGTAGCAATGGGACTTTAAGTTAATATTAAATTTACTTCCAATGTTGTATTCACAGAAAATTGGTACAAGAAGTCCTATTGTTGGCATATTACTCCAGTGTTATGTATTTCTGTATAGGTGTATTTATCACCAAAATAAATAATTCATTTTCTAAAAAATATAAAAAAATGCAATGGGTAAGCTTGGTCATTTGTTCATATTTGGCGGCAATGTAGAAATCGTCAACCAAATGCCCAATTTTAGAAAATTAGAATTTATATTAGAAAATCTTGAAAGTTGAACTGTCCCTGCAACTTCATTTTTACTAAATGTTACTGAAGATATTTTGTATTAAATTTTATTTACCTATCCTGAACTAGCTTCCTATATTTTAGCAGTGATAAAAATATTAATACTTCTCATTGAAAAAGATGTTTGAACTCTTCCTTAGTAGAATGGCTAAATTATATGATGGAACTATATTTCAAGATCTAAAATAACCTCATATTTAAAAAATAAATCTGGTGTGCAATTCAATTTTAATTGGAAAGCAGCATCTTTAAATTTTTATGTTTATACAGTTTATTTCAGTTTTATAAGAAATTAGATTCCTAGTGTTGATTAATCTGTTACGAACATTTAATCAGTTAGATAACACTCTTTCAAAAGATGCGTCAAGATACAAACCTTCATCCAGAGTAGCATTTGTGCAGGTAATAAAAAAGAATATGTTTACTTTTAACTGTGGTTTTTAAGTTTGCTTGTTCTTATGTGCAACCTGGACATGGGTGCATAATCTTGTAAAGCTGCTTTTTACCATATTTTTTGGAAAAGGTCAGGCAATGTACAAAGCATATTGAGGGATAGAAAATGAGTGTGACAAAAGTGTTGCATTTTTGTTAGGTTCATCAATTCAGTAATAAATCAACAGAGATGGCTTTGAGAGTGGCATCACTTGACTATCTTGGAACTGTAGCAGCACGATTGAGAAAAGATGCAGTTACTAGCAAAATGGATCAAGGATCTATAGCTCGAATTTTAAAACAGGTTTGATGCTTTCCTTGGTTCTAAGGAAAAATGTTTGAATAACGTTTGAATAATCATTGTAATAAAAATATTTTACTAAGATGTATAATAAAGTATAATAAAAAGTAGTATGAGACTGAATATATGTGTTGCAGGAACAAATTATTTTGTACTTGTATTATTCTTTTGTTTTGTAACATATCTAAATTGTCGAATTATTCTTCGTAGAGAATTTTTGATGTTTCTTATTTCAATTAATTTAACAGTAATAATATTGAGAGCCAGTTTAGTGTAGCAGTTAAGGCATCAAGCTAGAAACAGGAAGATTCTGAGTATTGATTTTTTTTGTGTGCCTTTGAAGTCATTCTTGACTCCTGGCAGCTGTCTGGGCAAGTCTCTGCAGTTTTCTTGGCAAGATTTTAGAAATAATTTGCCATTGCCTCCTTCCTAGGACTGAAAGAAAGTGACTAGCCCAAAGTCCCCTATCTGGCTTTGCCATCTCCTTAGCTCATTTCAACTTTCTTTTCCCCTTCATGAAGAATCAGGATGTGAAAAGAACGTACCTATTTTCTACCAACTCACTTCTGTGATCAAGTTGATGGGTTTTGTTCATTCCATCACAATATAACTTTGTTAAATACGTGGAGTTTTTCTCTGATTCTTTAAATATCATGGGCAAACAGATTGAATTCCTGAGTGTTCTTATTTTTAGGGTGACTGCAGTACTGGAAATATTAATTTTGAGCCCTTTTTTAATGAACAAAATGAATTAGTATTGCATTCTAATGTCTCATTTCTATCATTGATTAAAATCATAAATGTATTATAAGCAACTTTCTTCAGGTAGTCCAATTATGTATGTAATCTACTTCTGTTATGAACTGGTGAAACAACCATTAACAGAATTCATTTATAAGGTTAGCTGCAATATTTGCTAATTCCTTAAAATTGTCCCCTTTCTCAAGCTGTATAGAAGGACACTTTCATTCCAAGCTTTAAGAGTCATCAACCGTTACTAGTATTTCTTTGAGCATGGATAATGGTAAGAGAGGGAAGATTCATTTCTAACAATATTGGCAAATTATTTCAAAAGAGATGAAATACAGGTTGCAAGTTTGCACTGAGGCTCTGTCTGGTGGAAAGGATTAGCCAGTGACATCACCGTTGCCCAGGGGATGCCCAGTTAGGGGCTCCTTTTATGTCCCTGGCAGGAGCTGGAGTAAAAGACAAGAGCTCACCCTGACCCACAGCAGCACTTGGGTCTTGAACACAGGATTCTGTGTTCCTCCAATTTTAGGATGCTCCAATCTAGCAGCCTAAGAGCCACCGTGCTCCAAATTGCAAGTTATGTCTCTCTAAATTTCTAAACATGCCTCTATTGCCATAAGTTACTCAACACAGGTAAAAAAACAAGTTGCAGTGATTGCAAGTTATGGTTGTCTAAATTTCAAGACTGCAACATTTATTTTATCTGTGTTGAGGAGTATCTTGAAGCATGTTTAGAACACATAGCCATCTTAGTCTTACTTATTGTGATATTGGGAAGAATGTCAAAAGTATATTTCTATGTTTTATAGGTCTCAGGAGGTGAAGATGAAATTCAGCAGTTGCAAAAAGCATTATTAGATTATTTGGAAGAAAATACAGAAACTGATGCATCATTAGTGGTAGGTTGTTAGATTAAAACTTGGTTTAAAATATTTTTTTTAATAAAACTAGGTAGCGAGTCTTTAGACTCATATATGTTCTGCTGTTGTGATTCATTTAAAAGGAGGCTGGTATTTTCCCTCTCACACTGCACCTTACTAAGGTGCACCACCTTCATTATTTATGCAAATAACCCAAAGTGCTAAACATATTACACCTTCCTCCTCCTATTTTCTCCACAACAACAACAACAACAACCCTGTGGGATGAGTTGGACTGAGAGCCCAAGATCATCCAGCTGGCTCTCATGAATAAGGCAGGACTTGAACAAGTCAGGCTTATTTTCTTGATTATCCTGATTATTCCATAGTAAGGTAGCATTCAGTTATAAAATTGCATACTTTTTAAGCGAATTCAGAATAACCCTCGGATTGCAAATATCTGATTATATTACTTTGAACAATATAATTAAGATTTTGGCATTTGTTCTGTTTATAGCATCATTTTCGGGTCTTTTTCACTTTTGTTTTCTGTATTTGCTATGCTTGTGAGTTTTGAGATTCTACTGACACTTCAGTAAATTGTATGTATTTACATTTTTGTTTAATTTTGTAAACTAATAATAAAAAGACAATACAGGTAGTACTTGACTTATTATCACAATTGGGACTGGAATCTCAATGGCTGACTGAAGGTGACATTAAGCGAGACACCCACATGACCACTTTGCTCAATGACCTCAATCCTAGCTCTCCCAGTTGCAGTTGTTAAGCAATCATGTGGGTTGTCAAGTGGAGTGCCGAAGAAAGGGCCCTTTCCCTGTCTCACAACACCAGAGTGACCCGAGCCTGGTCCCTCTCCCTAACCCACCATGCGTGGTTTCACTTTTCTTTGCCTTTTTCTGCAGTTGCAGCCTAGCCAATGCGAAACATGGCCTTCCTATTGAGGCTGCCTTGTGCCATCCTGCAAGTGAGCCCCATTCTCAAGATTGTTGGAAGGCTCCTTCTCCAAATTGTATGATTTGGAGAAAGGGCCTCCCAAACAGTCATGATAACTACCACCCGATGAGGACTAGCGCTGGTGATGTTACCTAGTTTGGTAATGAAACGTCTGCAAGAAAACAAGCAAGCTCAGAGAAAGCTACAAAACTACTGAATGTGATCATTCTAAAGGGTTTAGAATGTAAATCTTTTTAGCCTTCAGAATGATGTCATTCACTAGCTTTCTAGTCTTCCTTGGACTAGAAAGCTAGTAAGCATCATCATTCTGAAGACCAGAAATCTTTCTACATTGGCACTCACTAGCTTTCCAGCACTCTTCCTTATGCAGAAGAGAATGCCTCAAGTGGGAAATGCCTCCAGAAATGGAGCTCAGATCTTCTTGGAACACTTGGCAATTGGTTGTAAGTGCACATGAAATGTATTTGTGTGACCATGCGGGCAGCACTATGTTTTATAGTGTCTGGAAGTGCTTTACAGGTTATAAAACACCCATTCCAAGGCTATCATAATTTTGAGCGATCATTTAAATGACTGGTCAAAAATCAAGAGCCTGTAAAATACATAACACTGCTGTTCTTGTAGAAAGTTCCAATTCAGTGATTCTAGGAATTCGCCTTATTTCCAATGAGCACTAGTCCATTTCAAACACTGCAATCATTAAGAAAACCCATTTTCTTTAATGGGTGTTTTTTACTAGAAACCGGAAATAATTGCTTGAAACTTACAAAAACTACTGGAAATTATGGTAACATGACCATGGGATGCTGCAAACGGTCATAATTGCAAACTGGTTGCTGAGCACTCAAAATGCGATCATATAACTGGGGTATTAATGCTGCTGTTGGAACTACAGAACTGGGTGATAAGTAGCGCTGAGCAGGTCCATCATAATTTTGAATGGTCACTAGATGAGGATTACCTGTATCAACATTAACTAGTAGCAGCTCTTGAATTATATTAATATTTTTAAACCAATAAATAATGATTAGAGGAATTTATAGCCCAGTTTTCTTTTCCCATAACATAATACTCAACTTGGCTTATATAAGTTAAATTACATCTATATATATGGATGCATATACATTTAATCTAAACATGGTGGAACAAGAAATAATGTTGAAAACATTTTTTAATTGAACAGCCTCTGACTTTTTTCTTTGTTCCCATACATGGTCCTATTATACCAGTTTTCTCGGAAATTTTATATAGCTCAGTGGTTTCGGGATACCACTATGGAGACTGAGAAAGCAATGAAGTCTCAGAAGGATGAAGATTCATCTGAAGGAACTCACCATTCAAAAGAGGTTGAGACAACAGGACAAATTATGCACCGAGCAGAAAGTCGTAAAAAATTCCTTCGAAAAATCATTAAAACAGCACCCTCTCAGTTCAGTACATTAAAGTGAGTTCAGTAAAAACAGGTTTATTTATTTTAAGGCTCTTTGGCTTTCTTGTGTTGGTGTATTTTTTTCTTA
The DNA here is from genome assembly GCA_032468215.1 of Stegonotus admiraltiensis. Lineage (NCBI taxonomy): Eukaryota > Metazoa > Chordata > Lepidosauria > Squamata > Colubridae > Stegonotus > Stegonotus admiraltiensis. The sequence goes on along the minus strand of JANHZT010005723.1, from coordinate 16,399 downwards.
AAGTCTAAAGTAACTATGTGCAACTTTGTTACAGGATAAATTCTGATACTGTGGACTATGAAGATGCTTGCTTGGTTGTACGCTATTTGGCCTCTATGAGGCCGTTTGCCCAGAGCTTCGATATTTATTTGACACAGGTAAACTCTGCTGGAAGTTTTAATGAAATGAGGATTGCTTCCTGATTCCAAGCATTTATGCAGTAATGTGCAATATCTGTTGAATATAGGTATTTAATAGGCTGTGATTACACCACGTTTCCATGGTTCTTTTTATCAGTTACATGAACATTTTTATTTATCCTGCATGCCTTTCATACATTCCCAAAATGTAATTCATTCTATACATGAGCTAATTCAGTTGAATCATTGTCTTAAAAGGATAAGGAAGGATAACACCTTTTCATGAACTTCATCTTTATTGCTTTGCATTTATTATTAGGGATGTGAGCTGTATCTTGTTTGTTATTGTTATAGCACTGTCATAAATATAATCCGGATTTAACAAAGTTATTGTATATATTTCTTGGAGAATGAATTACCAGACATAGACAACCAATATTTTTCCCCATCTGGACTCTGTTTAATCAGTTTATACACCTGCCAAACTTGATTGAGATTTTGGGGATTGAATTAAGAATAAGTGAACAAAAAATAACTGAATCACAAGGGAAAATTATAATACAGTTGAGATCAACCATAATAATTCTCTTAACCTTTAGAGCAACAGTCCCCAACCTTTCCTCCTCTGCAGACCAGCCGGGGGGTGGGGGGAGGGATGCTTTCACTTTCACACGTACTGCAGCTTTGTGCACTTCCCCGTTACTTGTGCGGCCGAGTTCTAAATCGGCCGCAGCCCGGCACAAGACCACAGACTAGGGGTTGGGGACCCCTGCTTTAGAGAATATAACAATTTTCTCCAATGCTCAAAAGTCATGTTTTCAAAATCTAGTAAAAGACCATCAGGGTTACAACCTGTTGCATCCTGAGAGGGCTGTTCCATAGGGCAGATCCCAGTGATGAAATCCCCCCAGTTCTATCCGGCTCACCGAACCAGTAGCCCCAGCGGCGGGAGGCTCCGCCCACCCTCCGGGACGTCATTACTTCCCTTTTTTAACCATCTGTGCACGCACAGAAGGTTCTGCGCATGCACAGAAGAGGCGCTCCCATGCATAGCACACATGTGCTTCCGCGCAGGAGCACACCCAAATCAGTAATAAAGGTAAGTGATTTCAGCGCTGGCAGGTCCCATAACAAGAAGACATACATCCTACATCCCATCATGTGGTATTGCTTCATAGAAAAAACTCAAAAGCATGTCAACCCTATTGGATCTTATGGGACAGGCAAAGATAAATTAAAGCCCAGTGGTTCTGTAAATAATCCTGTACCATGTAGGACTTTGTAAGTGGTAAACAGAGTACAGACACTTGAATTGCACCTGGACGTTTTAAAAACATGTGCAGTTGGCAGATCAGATGGATTTGTGCAAAGGCCTTTCTGGCTGCAGCTACCATCTGCTAAAAAGCAGATGCCAGGATCTCTCAAATTGTGTATCTTGTCTGTCTGAGGGAATGATACCGTATCTATATTTAATGATGGAGGATCACCACATTTGGGGTGGGGGGTGGGGAAGAGTAGCTAAGACCCACAGAATTCAGTCAGAATTCAGAATTCAGTAGTATGATTAAGTCTAAATCTGTTCTTCCCCATCTGGACTCCTGCAGCCTCCAGATGCTGCAAAATTTTTTTTGAAGTATCACTTCATTGGCCGGAGTAGAGAAGCATAACATGCATCATCCTTATATTGATGATACTTATACCATTCCAATGGGTGATCTTACTCAGCTAAATAGAAGTGGAAAAATGTGAATCTTGATCCTCTCTTCTAGGGTATTAGCAGCCCCCTCACCTCAGACTTTGTATCTTCTATAGATTTTTATGAACAGCCTTTCTATTCCCTTAACTAAGACATTTATGAAGATAATAAAGATTACAAGGCTCAAGATCAAATGCTGAGATATTCCACTGCATTACCTTTACTACCGGTTTGCAACAGGGCCACACATGCAGAAGCTTCCTGATGACATCGGGGTCAGTGGGTTTTACTCCCAGTTCTATAGTCTGAACCGGGGACAACCCACCACTGCATAGACCCATTAAGGATCATTTGTTAGCTATAGTTGTTCAGTCGAATGCGAAACTATCTGATAGTGGGATCATCCATCTCACATTTTTAAGGAGTCTATGGTCTAACATCAAATATCTTACTAAACTTTAAGTATGCTACATCCACAATATCTCCTTGGTCTACTAATCTAGTCACATTGTCAAAGAAATGTCAGCCTACTACAAGAAAACAATAGAATTTGTCTGGTATCTATTTTGAACAAATCAGTGCTGGATTCTGATAAACTGTTAGAAACTAAGGGTTCCCAAGCCCACTCCTTGATTAGCTTTTCAAAGATTTTGCTAGTATTGATGTCAAACTATTGTTATAATTTTCTTTGCAAGATTATGACAGATGACTAAATAGCTACTTTTCATTTTGCTTTAATCTTGGAATGTTTCCACTGCATTTTTGTTTTCAGAAAGTAATAAGCAGTGATTAACAAATGCTATTTTCTTTTAATAGATTTTGCGTGTGCTTGGTGAAAATGCAATAGCTGTTCGAACAAAAGCCATGAAGTGTTTGTCTGAAGTAGTTGCTGTAGACCCCAGCATTCTAGCCAGGGTAAGAAAAAATAGAGAGAGAGACAATATCTAATCATACATTTCTTCTGGTTTTGTTTATGTGCATTTATATTTTGCTTGTTGTTTATAGTTGGATATGCAACGAGGTGTTCATGGACGGTTAATGGATAATTCCACGAGTGTGCGAGAAGCAGCTGTGGAGTTACTTGGCCGGTTTGTTCTTTGTCGACCACAGCTTGCCGAACAGTATTATGACATGCTGATTGAGCGAATACTGGTATGAATAGTTTTACATTTTCCTCTGTTATGTATGAGCATTTATAGACTGAAATTTGAAACACAGTTACAGTTTTTGTTAATCCAAACTTCTTGGATTTTATTATGGTAGATTAGGAGAACTTTGCCATTTGCAGAAACTTAAAAAAAAAAAAAGCACCATATTACCATAATGTAACAACTCTCATATTGGTTGCTATTAAAGTTTTTATATCTGTTTTTTTATTTTTTATTTTTAGTAATAATAGGCAATGTTGTAAATTATAGAAAATATATGTATGTCTTCTTTTCCCTCCCTTAGGATACTGGTATTAGTGTCAGAAAAAGAGTAATAAAGATTCTTAGAGATATCTGCATTGAACAACCAACCTTTCCCAAAATTACAGAAATGTGTGTGAAAATGATTCGCAGAGTTAATGATGAAGAAGGCATTAAGGTATACGAAAATGCAGCATGTATTGCTTCTGTTATAGCTTGCTTTGATTTTACTTTTTCTTGACTTCTACATTCGCATTAAATTGAGCTGAGCTCTTGTGAGCAATGTTACTTACTATAGCTTGGCTAGTAGTGGTAATAATGCTGCTTATTGAAATTTATACTTTCTTCTCTTTAAGGTTTAACAAGTTAATTTTCTTAATATATATTTTTTTATTTACAGAAATTGGTAAATGAGACATTCCAGAAATTATGGTTCACTCCAACCCCACATAATGACAGAGAAGCTATGACCAGAAAAATCCTGAACATCACAGATGTGGTATGAATGAGGCTATTTCAGTTGCAGTAAACACTTACGTCTAACTGTGTTCACAAGTGTCCTTTATTGGTGTCACTCAAACAAATGCAATACAAGTAGTCCATGAGTTTCAACAGCAATTGGGAATGGACACAATGCAGTTGTAAAGTGTGACAGCATTGCTTAGCTACAGAAATTCCTACAGTCCCAATTTTTAACTGAATCCCACAGTTGTTAGATGAGATAGCTTCCTGCTGGCACAACCAAAATCACTGAGGAAGCTGGCAGGGATTTACAAGTCCCAGAGCCACAGGCAGGTAAATGGCTGCTTTTAGATCAAGGAAGGAACGAAGGAGTGCAGGAGTGGGACAGGGAGGATGCATGAGAGGTATGGGAAGGTTGTGAGTTGGTTTGGGGAGGCTGCTAGGAAATGTGTTAGAGGCATGGTACAAGTTGGAGAGGGTTAGGGGATTCAAGGGGCACCACATAGAAGTGCAAGAATCACGCCATGCAGGTGGGGGGATACATAAGAAGTGCAGTGTGTGCTGGGGTGTTGGAGTGTGTGAGAGAAGATCAGCAAGGAAGTATGAGACAAGCTCCATGCAGATCATTGAGGATATGAGGGGGCACACGAGAAATGTCTTACAGGTCAGAAAATTTACATGGGGTTGTGAGTCGGGGAGGGTGTGAGGGAAGCATAGAGGATCAGGGAGGCTGCCTAAGAGTGCACAGGTAGCCAATGCAGCATGAGCATAGAGGGGTTGCGGGAGAATGTGTGCCCCAGCAATTTGTAACCTTCCCTTCCGGCTTCCCCATTGACTTTCTAGGAAAGCTGGCAGGGAAGATTGCAAATATTGATGATGGGGCACTTGTCAACTGGTCATTTGAATGAATTGCCAAGCTCCAAGTTCAGAATCACATGACTGCAGGAGTGTTGGGTTAGCTGGAACTCCAAGGACCAGCTGTATTCATCATTAATTCAGCGCTGTCATACCTTCAAATGGTTTGCTGAATGAATGATTATAGGGCAAGGGCTACATGTAGTACAAATATTTCATTTTTCTGGTTGGATTCTGAAAATTCTAAAAAAAATGTTTTATTGCCACATGTGCTAAGTAAAGGTTGCCACATGTGCTAAGTATAGATAAAAGAAGGGTAGAGATTTTATTGAATTGTATCTCTCATTAGTTCTAATTAGCTGCAAAGGGCAAAGTATGATAAAAAGGACAGTCTGCCAACATCTGGAGAATTACGCATTATGTACTGCTGTTTTACACTGTGCATTGTTGGATTTTGCATTTGGGTAGTGTCTGATCCCAGCCACTATGTCTAAGAAGTTGTGTTATATGCTGTGTTGCCTAACAAATCATAGTTGGACCATGATTTAACACAATATGTGTATCCAATCTTTGTGGCTAATGACTTTTCTGCTTTTAGGCACTTATCAACATATTTTAAAGGTGTTTGTTTTTATTGGCCAGATTAATATGATGTAGAACTTACAGTAAGTTTCCCAATAGGTATGTGTTTATAAAACTTGTAGCATAGTATTTGGATTTTTAAAAATTAGTGAGAAAAATTGGAATAGCATAACATGGGAGAAAAAAATATATATAATTGCATTATATAATGCTATCAAGTTCAGCTAAGACCCTAATTTAAGGATTCTTGAAAACAATCCATTTTACTTGGACTCCTTGTTTACTAGGAATAAACAATTAACTTTTTTTGTATGAAAGTTGAAGATGTACAAATGCTTCAATAGAGATTTAATCTGTTAAATGTCAAAATAATGTTATGACAATAGTATTGATATGTGCATAGACCAAGCTTCAGGGGGCTGGGGGAACATTTGTCCTACTATGTATTACTTTAGCATTCTATTTTCAAAATTACAGGTTTCTCTCCCCTAATTTAATGGTTTTGATAGATTATGAACAGCTTTCTGAGAAATAAATTATTTATTTATTTGTTTGTTTGTTTGTTTGTTTGTTTGTTTGACTTCTATACCGCCATTTTCCAGAAAAGGACTCAGGGCGGTGTACAATCAAAATGGAGAAGGATACAAAGCTATAACCAGTTTAAAAGATACATAAATAACTTAAACTCAATTAAGAACCCCAAATAAATCATTTCAAATTAAACAGAGAGAAGGGCTTTAGGCCAGGCCAGCCTGATGGAATAAGAATGTCTTTAGGGACCGACGAAAGGTTTGAAGATCTGGGATTATACGAATACCTGGCGGTAATTTGTTCCAGAGAGTGGGTGCAGCCTCAGAGAAGGCTCTCCCCCTGGGGGTGGCCAGCCGACACTGACTGGCCAACGGCACCCTTTTTGATGTATTTTATAGATATTCTCTGTATGTATTAATATGTGAACTCAAAGTGTAACAATTAAATAAATTTATTCACAAATAAATTTTACACTTCTTTTTCATAGGTTGCAGCTTGTAGAGATACAGGATATGATTGGTTTGAACAGCTTCTTCAGAATGTACGTAATGATTCAGATATTCTGGACCTTGATTTCATTCAAATACCTTTTATTTTTATCTTTTTTCAAACAGAATTGATGCAGCTTTTCAGTAACAAATAGGAAAAGGATATTCAAATTTATCAATACAAAGATTTTCAGTTAAAAATCTAATAAGAATTCAGGAGGTCCCATTATCAATAAAAAAATGACTTCCTTACTGGTTTATAGGTAAATCAAACAAAAGAAATGAAAAGAATCTCTCCCCAATGTATTTGGAAATATTGGTTCTAAATTGGAAAGCTGACATGCCTCCATCTGTTAGTCAAGACACTATGAAAATTCAAAAATCAATTGTGTTACTTCCTGGACGTATATTTTCTTCATATTGCTTACTTAGTAATGCTTTTTAAATATTATTCTTAGTTCTTAAAGGCTACTTTGCCTAGCTTAGTTTTCTTTACATATTTATTAAGGGATGTATCCTAGTTCAGTTATAAATCATTATAACAGCTTTAAGGCTTGTAGCCCAGGTTTATGATAAGCAGTAAATGAATATACATATGAATAACAAGCAAAGTGAGTTATTTCACTTTTTTTTAGAATAGCATGTACTATTTGATAAATATTTATTGACTGTTTAAGCTTCTAAATAAAAATCAATTTAAATTAACACTTTAAATAAGTCTTCCTTAAAATGTTTGGGATAATCTGTTGTCCATTATTACTTCAAATTAGTGTTTTATATTTGTTATATCCACTTAGATGCTGTCTTTAATTTTCTTTTACAAAAGATTATATTCTGTTTATTTTACAGTTGCTAAAATCAGAAGAGGATGCTTCATACAAGCCTGTCAAGAAAGCCTGTACGCAACTTGTGGACAATTTGGTTGAACATATTCTGAAGTATGAAGAATCTTTGGCAGGTAAAGCACCTATAACCATTTCAATCATATACTATTAAAATAGCTTGTTGATGGCAATCTTATTTTTACCTAAAGACATTTATTTTCCTCCTTTCTTTGTGTGCACAGATTTTTCTTATCTCTTGTCCTCTGTTTCTTTTAAACCTGTTGTTTTCCATCTCTTCCTTTATTTCTGCTTCTCATAACATCAGTAGGGAAGCATTTCTGAGCAAACTTACATTAAAGCATTTAGACAATGTTACTCCTGCATAAACAAATCTACCTAATTTGCTAAAAGCCACAAACAGATTAGCCCCTCAGAGACATTGAAGTTTATATCAGTGCAAAGAATTAATAGAACCGAGTGGAAGGGAAAGGGAAAGGGAAGGGAAGGGGGGAAAGAAGGAAAGAAAAGAAAGAAAAGAAAAGAAAAGAAAGAAAGAAAACCTTCATCCAATCTCTTCAGTCTTCTACAAAAATGCTTGCATTGTACTAGAGCCACTAGATTTCCTATGGAAATAAGAAACAACTTTCTTACAAGCCATTGGGTGGCAGCAAAGATTCTCTTATTTCTGGATGGTTGAAAAATACAGTACTTCCAAAAGAGGCAAAACTTTTTCAATAAGACTATTTCCCTCAAGAAAAAGTTTTTCTTTGCAATTTAAGAGACTAATTTCTCACTGTTTTAGTTCTTTAAACATTTTAAGCAAAATGACCACTAATATTAATGGACAGAAGGAATAAATACTATAATGAATTTTAGACACTTTCTTGTGAGAGTGCACCCTTAGATAAAGGGGTTTTATTTTTCACCACAATTTCAAAAGGGGAAATGCTCAATACAGCATGCATGATGGTTTATCTCAGCCTTGTTTGAGATCACAACTTATTTGGTTATTTTATTTATTATTTTTACAAATAGCTCAAGACAAACATGTCCAACACATCTTCCTTCTTCTATTTTCCACACAATAACTGTGAAATGGGCTGGGCTGAGAGACCATGATTACTTCAAAATCACCCAGTTGGTTTTCATGGATAAGGCAGAACTTGAACTCACAGTCTCCCACTTTCTAGCCTGGTGCCTTAACCACTAGACCAAACTGGCTCTTTTTCTAACCTTATATTCTAATTTCACAATTCTTTTAGAGCAGTAGCCATCTGTATTCAGAAATTCATCAGTTCCAGAAAACAGTAACCACTTCTTTGTTGTTGTTGACTAGACTAGACCAGCGGTAGGCAAACTTGGCTCTTTTACACCTTGTGGACTTCAACTCCCAGAATTCCTGAGTCAGCCAAGCTGTCTTAGGA
>JANHZT010005722.1:0-17704 GCA_032468215.1 Stegonotus admiraltiensis | reverse complement strand
GCTTTGTTCTAACTGTACACCGCCTTGAGTCCATTGGAGAACGGCGGTCTATAAATCGAATAAATAAATAAATAAATTATTATAAAAAAAAACAATTGAAGAATGAATTTTGATGGAAAGTTTTGTTATGCAGAACTGGGATGTCATGGAGTTTTCTGATACTGATGCTTTTGTTTCTGTTTCACTGTCAGCAGCTAGTACTGAAGACTCCATGATATTGTTATTGATGAGGTATGTTATGTTTGCCTTGAAACTGCTTTAGATTGTGCCCAAGTTGAAGGGCGATGACGCATAAAACAGGAACAGAGCAGCTTCTATTAAGATCTCTAGATCTAATCAATAAACTTTTACTGCTTACTTTTGTACTGTAAAGAATAATGACTTTCAAATATACGTGAGGTTCTCCATCTTACTGAATTCTTGGTAGAAGCTGGCAGCTAAACAGATGATACCGAGCATTACTTTTTCATTCTAAAGGCATTGGGGTGGCACAGCCATTAAGAATATTTGAACAGCATCCATGAATGTGTTTTCCTTGAAATAAGGCAGGCTATGCACACAGATCATAAATACATACAAACCTGCTTATGTCAATATTTTTGTGTGTGTAGCTTTGAGTCAGAGTCAACCTCTGGTGACTGTATGGACAAATCCACGCAGTTTTCATTGCAAGATTTTTCAGAAGTGTTAAGTGGGATGAGGGAGAGTGACTAATCTAATGTCAGTCGGCTGAATTTGTATCTAGTTAGGACTAGAACTCATGGTTTCCTAGTTTCTAGCCAGATGTCTGAACCACCACATTATCTGTGTTAATCTGTGCTCATTTAAGCCTTATAATGGGAAACAAAACAAAACTCCAACAATAGTTTCTTCCTGCAATCTTATGAACTTGTATTTTACCTTATAAAGCCTCCTAAGGAAGGAAACATCTGAAAAGTAAGATAACTCTGTTTAAATCATGGACGCAGAGGGTCCAAATTCTACCCAAAAACATGATGTGACTGTAACTTTTTTTTTGGCTGCCCTATGCCCACCAAACAAATCTAAATGGCTCCTAGGCATCAAAGATTACCCATCCCTAGCTGAACACAATGTCCAAAAGTTATCATGACTCTTGTATTCCAAAGGGTAATTATAGAACTGAAGACTTAGGACAAGTTGTGAGATCTCACCAAGAGGAATCCAGCTGCCAAACTGCTTCTTCAAAATACTCTGTTTTCAGTTTTCAGTATTTGTTGTCATAGGAAACACAAGGTTCTACAAAAAAGACTCTTGGGGTACATTTGGTTTAGAGCCAATGGTGAAACGATATAACAAAATTTGTGAAATGATATAATGTTGCACTCTCTCCTATTCCCCAAGCATGGAAAAGCTCCAAATGAAAAATTATTATTTCTTCACTTTCTGAAGAAGAATTCACTAGAGGCATATGGCATTTTATAATGAAATATTCATAATAATATTCACACACACACACACACACACCAGGGGTGGGTTCTGCTTACCTTTATTACTGGTTCGCAATGAGGCCACACATGCGCACTCACTTCGCTTGGCTGTGTACACTTCTGCACATGCGCAGAAGCTTCATAATGACATTGGGGTCGGTGGGCAGAGCCTCCCGCCAGTTTTACAACTGGTTCTATAGAACTGGTCCAAACTGGGGGCAACCCACCCTGCCACACACACACACACACACACACACACACTGGCTAAAGACATTAAAAGCAGTGCATAAATGCCTAGCAGCACAGATGAACCAACTGCTAGCAGCAGGCTCCCACCCAGACTGGCTAACAGAAGGAAGGATAGTGCTGATAATGGAAAACCCCACTAGGGAACAGCACTCTCTAACTACCAACCAATAGCATAACTGGTTAATCAATAATCAATAACAGTGAATGGAGTGGCTGCAGAGAGAAGTTAAATGTTCAGAGTAGTTATCAGTTCCTTGTTGCGATGGGTGGCTTCCATAGGTGGTTTGCCTGGAAGACCCAGCAGGATGAGGGCTCTGCTAAGACCAGGTACAGGAAGCAGCAACCTAGCGGTGCAGGTGGCAGCATCATCAAAGACCCAGAGTGGAAAGAGAGGAATGGCTGTGAGTGGGAAAACCCTGGTAACTGGGAAGAAGTAATAGGTATTCAGCTTTGTGAATCCAGGAAGACATCAAACCACACTGAGCAAACTACATTAAATTCCAGCCCCTCCCTCCTTTCCTTCCTCTGTCTCTCTCTATCTCTCTTGTCAAATTCAGAAATTGGGGAGGGAATACAGAGAAAAAAGAGGAGAAAGCAGGAGAGATAGATGGGAATAGACTCTGGGAAAGACCACTGCCAGGTGAACGCTAGTAATGTTTTGTATATACCTGCTGTAAATACCTGCTGTAAATAATGTTACTATACATACAGGTAGTAAAATACATAACAGCCTCCACTACCTTGTTCAATGTCAGTTGCCACCCTTACAAAACAATACACCTCCGATTTCAAAAAAGAATCCTGTTGCCCTATGACGCAATTCAATCATCTACACCTATGGCCTCAATATTTTCCAACATTACATTTACTTTTTACTCCTTTTTTCCCTTATACATTTCCATTTACAGCATTTGTTTCAATTCAACTCTTCAATCCAGGAATTTTTAGACATTAGTACTATTAGAATAGGTCTAAATGATCCTATTTCATTTGTTTAAAACAACTTCCTTTGTAAATGGTGAAAATGTTGTAGACTCTCATTTGTTCCTGTAGAATTTCCCTGTCAAACTCCAGTTAGTTGCTGTTCAGTGGTGGATTTCAAAATGTTTTACTACCAGCTCTGTGGGTGTGGCTAAGTGGGTGTGGCATGGCTTGGTGGGTGTGGCTTGGTGGGCATGGCAGGGGAAGGATACTGTAAAATCTCCATTCCCACCCCACTCCAGGGAAAGGATACTGCAAAATCCCCATTTTCTCCCAATCAGCTGGGAATTGGGAGGAAGATAACAGATGGGGGCAGGGCCAGTCAGAATATTTACTACTGGTTTTCCGAACTACTCAAAATTTCCTCTACCAGTTCTCCAGAACTGGTCAGAACTTGCTGAAACCCGTCTCTGTTGTTGTTCTTGTTCTTGTTGATGATGATTAGCCAGTTACCTCAGCATTCCTTCAAAGATTTAGATTTTGGGAAATTTTTTCTAGCTCTTCTGCTAAAACCTCTTTTAAAAAAAGGATATCCTTTTGCCAGATACATCAAAACTAATGCTTGCTTCTCTTTGTTCGATATTATGATATGCCCAAATTTAGCTTTAGTAACATGGTAAAACATCGATTGTCTCTCACCTTGGCAGAACTTTATTGCCTCTATCCAAAAATATAAATAAAAATACTTAACCTCTAAAAAATTTTTAAAATTCATTTTAAAAATAAGCAATGTGAATCAATAGCTAATTAACATGTCGGATTTTAGTACTGCAAATTAATTGTATGAAGATGGATTATTAGCCAACTTGTGGTAAAACAACTTTGATGTATAACATTTGCAGACATTATTATATCCTCAGATTTCTGTCAGTCCAATTGAACAAAGGTTAATAATGTTAATATTTCAATAATACAGTAGCTAATTGCTGAACAACAGCTTAATGATTTGCAGGTAGTCCTCAGGTTATGTCCATTTCTTCAACAGCTCTTCAAAGTGATGACGGCACTGAAAAAAATGGACTTACAAAGGGTCCTCAAGGTCATATGATTAATTGCAAACTGAAGCTGTGGTCACATGATCAAAATGAAGGTGCTTGACAAATGGCCTAATTTAGAAATGTTGCAGCATGCCACAGTGATGTTTCATATCCTGCATGAACTCCCTCAGCTTCAACTCCATTCATCTACTTGTCTGCCCTTTTGGCCAAGATGAAGATACCACTGCAGCCTCCTGCCTCCTGGTGTCCCCAGCAGACAATCATTGTCTTCCTGTCTGCTGTCCACTGGGCCCACCCACCACTACTCTCTCAGCTACCAAGCTCCTTGCAGGTCTGCCCCACTTCAGCAAAAGTCTTGGTGTTACCCACTGCCCCATTTTCTGCTTCTCCTCCTGGTTCTGCTTCTCCAACATTTCTTATGTGAGATGGACAGCTGCATAAATATGATAAATAAATAAAAAATAAATAAAAAACATGACTACTCCAGCAGAACACACTGCTGCTTAACTGTAAATAGTTTTCATTTTAACAATTAAAGTCTTATAAAGAATTAGCCTTCAGATTTATGAGAGATTATCTATAGGGGCTGTCTGTGACTCATAACTCAGATTAAAACAGAAAACCAACTATATAATCCATATAGGTTTAGAAATCACATATAAATATAGTTGAAGTATGAGTATTTATGATACTTTGAGCACAAAATAATTGAGGCCTTTGTACTATGATGCTGAAGAAGACTTCTGTGAGTCCCTTGGACTGCAAGGCGGTCATCAAACCGGTTAGTCCTAGAGGAGATCAATTCTGACTTTTCTTTAGAAGGCCAGATCCTGAAAATGAAACTCAAATACTTTGGCCACCTAATGAGAAGGAAAGACTCACTGGAGAAGAGCCTAATGCTGGGAACGATTGAGGTCAAAGGAAGAAAGGGACGATAGAGAATGAGGTGGCTGGATGGAGTCACTGAAGCAGTCGGCATGAGCTTAAATGGACTACGGGGGATGGTAGAGGACAGGAAGGCCTGGAGGAACATTGTCCATGGAGGTTCCGATGGGTTGGACATGACTTTGCGACTATCAACAACGAGTACTTACATCACTTTATATTGCCAAGGCTGTATGAAACCAGTGGAACCACAACTTGCAAATTCTTCTTTGTCTTAGGATATCTAGTTTCCTTTTTTAAAAAAAATGCTGCACTTTTGCTTCCATTATTCCATTTGGGCAGATGATTGACATACAACAAATGATGTCCTGATTGATGGCCTCTTCCAATTTCATAAAGACAAGAGTCTGTAGTGTATCTCTCTACTTGAAATACTTCTTTGGCAAACATGCTTGTCAAATGGAGATTGGATTTAGAAAAGCTATCCTTCATCACTTGTCCCAGCTTATATTTGAGGTCTTTCGCCTACACACAATTTTAAAATAACTGCGGTCAGAAAGAACAGATTGCTTTATGTCAGACACTAGAGAGGAGGGTGAGTGTGTGTCTGCCTGTCCTGAGAATGAAGAAAAGATGGGAAACTTTTTGAGTGGAAACGGATATTTGCCATCTTTGTACATGTCTCACTCACAGAGTAAGGTTATCTCTCTCCCCCCTGCCCTCCCCTCTGTCAAATGCAAAGGAACAAGAGATCCTTGTCTTTTAATTTGTTTTCTGGTTGAAATAATATAACAGGGGAATGATACTGTTTTGGTGTTTTCTCAGATGTCAAGAAGCAGCTTTAGAATCTCCACTATAACAACAGAATTATAGGTTTTTGGATTTTTCCCATGCTGGACAATTGGATCAGCAAAATTCAAGATGAATTCTTCTTCTTTTGGATGTAGATGTAAGTCAGATTAATATATACAGTACATTAATGAATTTACTGTAATAATACTCTTTAGAAGGCCAGATCCTGAAGATGAAACTGAAATACTTTGGCCACCTAATGAGAAGGAAGGACTCACGGGAGAAGAGCCTAATGCTCTTGTTTGAGGGCAAATGATTGAGGGCAAAAGAAGAAGGGGAAGACAGAGAATGAGATGACTGGATGGAGTCACTGAAGCAGTCAGCGTGAACTTAAATGGTCTCCGGGGGATGGTAAAGGACAGGAAGGCCTGGAGGAAAGTTGTCTATGGGGTCATAATGGGTCGGACATGACTTGGCAACTAACAACAACAACAATGACTTACATATACATGGCACAGTACCAATGTGTTTTGCTACTGCTTTCTTCCAGGATTTTCTTTTTTTCTTGTTTTGTTTTCCTAGTCCAGTCTACAGCTCTGGAAGGACCTCATTTAAGTGTTAAGCAAGGCTAATTTTATTTAATTTTCTAAATCAGTCAGCGTTAGCTAGGTATTACCATCTGGTGACAGTTTGTGTAAACTGTCTCAAATGGAACTAAATTTGCCATACCATTCATATCAGAATATTTACCTTGAATGTTTCTTCTGAACCTTGAGAATGGATGGCTCTTAACATTTTCCTGCCATCTTGTATAGTATTAGAAATCAAATAAATGTACCATCTCTACCTCCTTCTGCTTCTAGCAGTGATTATAATATGATTAGGAAACAACTGAATATCTGAGCGAAGCATACATTGCCTTGTATACTTGAAATAGGACGTGTTTTAATTAGAGTGCTGACCCATTCTCAATCTTTGTGTCCCATCACATATAACCTTTCAATTTACAGCTTTCTGTGGCCTTTTCAGCTTTGAAACACATTACATATGCTTCAGTCTTCCCCTGTATCAAGGACGTTCAATGCTCATATAAAACATCAGGCGGGGGATTTATCTTATTTTGAGTGGAAAGATACAAAACTACCAGTCACAGAATTGTCCTCAAATTTATTTCTCATGAAGCACAGAGAAAGCCTGAAAATCTTCTCTTTCTCCAATTTCATGTATCAACATTCCTAAAACATGTAATTTTCTATGAAAAAATATTAAAATGGATGGGGCATTCATTCAGAACAGACTTCTATGGTAGTAGTAATCAGGTCATTTTCAGTGGGGAATTGTCTATAGTGTCTGTGTTTCACCATTCTCTGTTCTGAGACAGTTCATCCAAAGGGCTCACAGCATAATTTTATCCATCCATCCATCCATCCATCCATCCATCCATCCATGCATACGTACATACATACATACATACATACATACATACATACATACATACCAGGGCTGAAATCCAGCAGGTTCTGACAGGTTCTGGAGAACCGATAGTTGAAATTTTGAGTCGTTTGGAGAACCTGGAAATACCACCTCTGTCTGGCCTCAGAGTGGGGTGGGAATGGAGATTTTGCAGTATCCTTTCCCTGCCATGCCCACCAAGCCACGTCCACCAAGCAACACCACGCCCACCAAGCCATGCCCACAGAACCAGTAGTAAAAAAAAAAGTATTGATACATACATACAATGGGAATAATCATACTGTGTAACTTGGAGGGCCAATATATAACTTAAATATGGATAGGAAAGTGACAAACCTGTAGCTTGATCTTTCCATAGTTTTCACCTATCACATTAGTACAACTAGTTGCTTTTTATGGCATAGTATTTTCTGATTCCCTGCCCCCCCTCCCCTTTGAAACACTGAGCAATGAGAATTTAAAATGTATTGCAGGTTCTAGAACAGCCATATCCATTCTCAAGCCACAAAAGGAATAATGAAGTATGAGAGTGATAAAACAAAGTAGTAGAACAATGGTAAAATCATCTTCACACTCTTTCAAGTACACTGAAGGAGGGCAAATTCAGAGTTGAGTCTGATTCATCTTCAGTTCTTTTCATGTCTTATTTTCAGATCTTCTTGTGATCTTAGGTGAATAAGTGCATCCTTTATCACTACGAAACTACTATAAATGTGTTCTAAAAAGGTTTCTATGGCATGTTATTTTTCAGTTTTTCTTATTTTTATTTTGCTGACCACCATGTATTTTCAATTTTTTAGGTTTGGGAGATATTAGTTAAATATTAAAGTGGCTTAGATAAATACTTGGATAGGAAAATTGCTACCATCACAACTTCTTATATAAATGTTACTTTATATCATAGGTGGCTTCTTCCTTAAAAATATGCTGAATACTTTTAAATGTTTAAAAAAACTCACAGAAAACTCAGATGTTTCAGTCTCTGATGCACTCTGTTTGGGGGACAGGTATAAGCTTTTAGAAGGGATGTGGTGGCTCAATGGCTAAGATGCTGAGCTTGTCGATCAAAAGGTTGGCAGTTCAGTGGTTCGAATCCCTAGTGCCGCATAACAGGGTGAGCTCCTGTTACTTGTCCCAGCTTCTGGCAACCTAGCAGTTTGAAAGCATGTAAAAAATGCAAGTAGAAAAATAGGGACCACCATTGGTGGGAAGGTAACAGTGTTCCATGCACCTTTGGCGTTTAGTCATGCCAGTCACATGACCACGGAAATGTCTTTGGACAGCACTGGCTCTTCAGCTTTGAAATGCAGATGAACACCGCCCCCTAGAGTTGGAAATGACTAGCATATATGTGCGAGGGGAACCTTTACCTTTATAAGCTTTTATTTTCTAACATTTTGTTCTTGTTGGTGATAGTTGACAAATTTCCTGTCTTGCAGTTAAGCAAAAATATTCTGGTTTATTAGGGTCATTTTCCAAATTACTTTCTCATTAATGTGTATGAAAAGAACTGACATTATCAGAAATAATGTACAGATTACATTATACATTACATTATACATTACATTATCTGAACATTACTGTACAGATGCAAATGTTCAAGGTTTTTTTAGAGACAAACCTGAATTCATCAAATCCCGGAATTGGATTGTAATAACTTTTAATACCTGAACATACTTTTTAGTTTATTCAGATTGCTCCATTATTATTTTAGTGATATTTATAACAAACCTTAATACTCTTTGTATAGATAGTGGCTAAAGATTCATGGTGTTTTAGTTGTGTCTTTTAGCTTTGTATAAAAAGGTAAAGGTTTCCCTGCAGATGCGTGCTAGTCATTTCCGGCTCTAGGGGGCAGTGCTCATTTCCGTTTCTAAGCCGAAAAGCCACCACTGTCTGAAGATGTCTCCATGGTCATATGGCTAGCATGACTAAATGCCAAAGACTCACAGAGTGCTGTTACCTTCCCACCAAAGGTGGTTCCTATTTTTCTACTTGCATTTTTTACATGCTTTTGAACTGCTAGGTTGGCAGAAGCAGGGACAAGTAACGGGAGCTCAGTCCATTACATGGCCCTAGGGATTTGAACTGCTGAACTGCCAACCTTCTGATTGACAAGCTCAGGGTCTTAGCCACTGAGCCACTGTGTCCCTACAACTTTTTATAGTTCTTATCTTTTAAAGATTGTAAGCTACCCAGAGTAACCCTGTGGTAAAATGGGCAGCCAATAATTTTACAAATAAATAAAATAATAAATAAGATACTGTTGGGCAACTTTTCATGACTGGGGATCACATTAAACTTTCTGAGGACAGAGCAAGATGGACAAAAAGTAGAAAATGGTGCAAAATGATTGCGCGTGTTTGACACATGGATAGAGTCAAGATTTCTTTTTCTTTTTTTAAAAGGATAAACCCAAGTGTTTCCTTTAAAGACCAACCATATCATTATCCCTATTTTGTATTACACCCTAGATTTTATGCTTCCTGCCTGAAAATAGTGGGAAAATCTGCTGCCAATTTTTAACCACTGTAATCAGAGGAATCTCTATGGTGTGCAAAAAGGGGGAATTGAAGATATTCATCTAGCCCTGGAATCTGTTGCTAGGTTAAAGTGGATGGATTCATGTTCCTTAACATTCAAACTCTCCCACAATGCATTTTGTATATGGGCTGCAAAGAAATCTTGATGACCACAACTTGGCAATTGATAGGTAGAGATTTTTATTTCCAGTGCTGTTACCTTACAGTGGTCCAGTTTTTTTTTTCCCAGTAGAAGTCTGGGAATCCTGTTTTGTACACATATCTTCAAACAGCTTGTTGATATGTTGAATTTCTGCCTGTCTGAAGTCAGACAGAGTCATCCCTCATTCAAGGTTCATTTTTGTTTTTATTGCCTCTTAGAAGTTCTAATATGTATATTCTTGTGTATCTATTCTAACTTAAGTATATATGCTGTGAATCATATACAAAGGAAATTAAAACAACTTGATCCATAACTACTGTTTTTGGTAAGCATACTCATATCTCCAAAAGACCTTCAGTGGAAATGTGAAAAATAAGTGCCTACAATAGATAAGGAATCTCTGACTGATCTTTCTAGAATGTGTACTTGTTTCTTTCTCTTATTCCTGGTAGAAGCCTCTCAACTCTGTATAATTGCTGACTGTGTTATGCTGTGGCCTTCACATTGGCACTGTAAGTGTTGTTGAAAAAGTCATAAACACTTCAAAAGAAGGCTCCGAATGTGTCTCTACATCTAATTCAATAAACATCAGTTTTAAATTAGTTAACCTTACCAAGTAGGGCCACACGTATTGCAAAGATTCAGGGGAAAAATAATCCTTTCCTTTCCTTTGTTCCTGCCATATTTATTTCTCAAAGTGCTGTCTTTTGTGTATGTCACACCAAGGTTAACAGCATACAGAATTAGGAGGAAAGATGGCAATATTTCTATTTATTATAGGCCAAGAGGCCACAGAAGTAGCTCTGGATTGGTTTTCTCCCTTGAACTTCAGCTTGTTTGCAGCAATCAGCAAGTGAAGTTTTTCAGAGCATATTATCATTAGCTAACACGGGCTGGCAGATGTGTTTGCTACAGCTTTCCTCTTCATTGGATGGTACCATCACTTGATATTAGTGATACAGCTTGGGGGGAAAGGACAATCATACTTACATTTAAAAGTCACGGGGTAGTGGAAATATCCTGGGGCCATTATATTAAACTTGTGCATGTATACAGCAGCTGATGAAGCAACAACACTCACTGTAGGCCATTAGTGTTAGTATTGCCCAGGGCATGATTTATATTAGTCTTGTACCATTGTACTGTTAGAAAAAACTTTTCTCAAATCCAAAGACGAAATAGTAGCAGGAAAAGAAAAAGTTAAAGTTTCTAATACTATCCACTCTGAATTTCCAGGTGAAGCCTAGATGATTGCAGAAGGATACAGCACATTTTTTATCTGTTTACTTCCATCTAGTGGTGATCTGGATTTTAGCATCCCTAAATGATTAAACATTCCGCATCCCTGGTCTAATTTTTTTAAAAAAAAATGATCCTAACATCTACATTAAAATAGATGAACATTTTTTAACAAAGGAACTTTTTACATCATGCCACCACTGTATTCCCAAATCAAATCCTAGGATTGTATTAAGCAATAAATAAGCACCAAATGACATTTTTTTCACATTTGTAGCAGGATTTGAAACTCCTAAATGATTAAAATTACTGAGCAAAGTCTGATATTACTCAAAGGACCAAGGATTTAATTTGCTAATTCAAAACAAGTTTTTGTTGTTTTATATTTATCTGTTTCAACAGAGTACATATTTTGTCCAGTTTGGTTCTGTTTCATTCTCGCCCCTTCCCCCCTCCTTTGTTCACTTTTGTTTATATTTCTTCATATATTTGATTGATGTTTCTTGTCTTTTTGTTCATATATTAACAGCAGAAAAAAAATTAAGAAAAGAAATTCTGGTGGGGTACTGAAGCCTGACCACCTTATTTTACTCATTACAAATTAAGTTTGCAGCAGTAAAATCAGTGACACTAAGCATGGCTAATATTTATAGCTCTGCTAAAGTAATTATATAACAATAAATTAAGTTTATAGCTGAGCAAATAGCTTTTTATTAAAGCTGGAGAGTGTTGGTATCGTTACATGTTAGACAGAATCCTATAAATCAAGGCTGGGGAAGGAGAAGAGAAGCTGTTAAAAACCTTGAGGAGCAGGGAGAGATTTCTAGAGGTTGATTTCCCTTGGCCAAACTCAAGTTGTTCTATAATGAGTAGGTGATAAATAATCAGCTGCACAGGCGATCTATTGTTAAAATGCAGATTACCTATTTTTCTTAGAGCTGTTTTAAATATATAGGAAAGAGCTCTATTTGAAGCAAAACAGACTTCCATAGTATCAGTTTCTGAGTTACAGCTTGCTTTGTGCAACACATCAGTTTCAATGAAAATATATTAGGTTACAGTGCTTGAAATATTCCACAAACATTTGCATACCTTTGCATTGACTGTTCTTCAAGGTAGTTTGTACTCATTGCCAAGAAATTTAGCAGTGATTTTGTTTATAATAATAAAAAGGGCTTTTTTTCTCCCAGAGGTGGTAAACCTCTTGACAAAGAATCTTGGATTTTTTTAATGACTTGTGATTGGAAGGAGTTTCTAAAGTTTTGCATTTCGCAAAATGACTATTGACTTGTCACACTATGTATTTCTTTTTCCATGAATAGAAAGTGTATAAACATCCCACGCTATTGTTCTGACCCAGCTTTCACAAGTAGTGATAAGATGTTTGCTTGTGAGTAAAACAACCCCCTTTTTATAACAGGGCAGTAACAATCTTTTATTCACAGCAATAAACAAAAAAATCAAATGTAATTAGTCCCAAGAAATCTGAGTTTAACCAAGACATCCAAATTGCTTGCTGTATACTAGAAACAGACA
This sequence comes from Stegonotus admiraltiensis, assembly GCA_032468215.1. Taxonomy (NCBI): domain Eukaryota; kingdom Metazoa; phylum Chordata; class Lepidosauria; order Squamata; family Colubridae; genus Stegonotus; species Stegonotus admiraltiensis. The sequence continues at coordinate 5,418 of JANHZT010005722.1, read as the reverse complement.
GTTGTCTGTGACAACTGGCCACTCCCAAACCCCTACTATTTCTTTTCCAGCCAGGGAGAGGCTGGCTATCATCTGCAACTGCATCTGTCTCTCCTGAGAGCCATCTTATTGCTTTCCTTTGCTCAACTCTCTTTTTCTCTGTGTACATACACGCATCTGGGATGGGCCCCATCTGTTCCTTCCCCTCACTCAGCTCAGGGCCCAAAGACAGCTGCCTCTCCACCTGTGGGAGGACGGAAGGCACTGCCTCTGTCTCTGATGCTGTTTCCTTATCAGAGCCTTCCAAACCTCCGAAACTGCCCCAGACTCTCCCTCCACCTCCTCCTCATCTGACTCTGCAGCTATCTCTGCTGGCAGCTGATGGGCCACAACAGCTATAAGATGGACTGTTCAAACTCGTATCTTCTGACGTTTTCCCCACTCAGTAGAAAAGTCTTGTCATTAGGATTTCCTAAATAAGGTTGCAGTTCTGTGCAGTTCGCATGCATTCTTGATCATCCCAGTGCAGGAAGCCTGGAGATATGTAGACTCTTCAAAGAAGCACATGCTTCTCCAAAGGTATAACGTTGAATGCCTGAAGAACACTAGATTGTGCAAAGTGGTTGATTAATTGCTGATTCTAATGGAGCTGTTTATTGTTATACGCATCCATGTCCTCTTCCAGAAAATGTCATGCCAACTTTCTATTTTTTGTGTTTTTGTGTTTTCTCCCTAACCCAGCTAAAGTCCTAGAAGCTCATTTTAATCTTTAACTTTTGAATATTTGTTTGCTTTGCAATTTAGCATGATATCCAAATCCAGCCCTTTTGGTTAGGTTATGGTTTAATATATTGTGCAAACCCAGAATTGGGTCAATTCAATAATCCAGGAAAACATTTTGCATGAATTCAGTCTAAATAGACTATAGTTATCAAGACGTCCTGACTTCGTTTTGGTTTTTAACCTTTTTGACTATATTAAGATCAGTACTTGTAATTAGTGTGCTGTACAACCTGAGCTGATGTTCGGATTCCAAAAGGTCTCCTGTATGGAGAATTAGTGCAGGAAAACACCTCAGAGGGAGACCACAGCTGTGATATAAGGATATCTGCAAGAGGGACCTAAAGGCCCTGGGAATGGACGTTAAGAACTGGGAAACCTTGACCTCTGATCGTTCAGCTTGAAAGCTAAAGACACAGCATGGCCTTCTCCAATTCAAAGAGACACTTGTTTGGAAGGCTGAGGCAAAGAGGCAGTCCCCAAACCAATGAAATCTGGGGGCTGGGCAGGTGACAGAATGTACCTGCCCTCAGTGTGGAAGGGATTGCCACTCTCGGATTGGCCTTCTGAGTCACACTAGATGCTGTTTTAGGACCTCTTTCCAGAGCATGATACCATAGTCCCTTGAGACTGAAGGATGCCAATGAATGACAACCTGAGGTCTCAAGTCCATGTGTCTTATGTGAGCCTCCAAAAGTCCCTCCAAAAATAATCTCTCAAAAGAGATAAGCCTGATATTTTTCATAAATGTTTCTCGTGTCTAGGATCAGTGGTGGTATTTAGCCGGTTCAGACCAGTTCGGGCAAACCAGTAGTGGCGACCTGCAGGTGGGCCCACCCACCTGTCCTGGCACTATGCAGTCCTATTTAGCCACATTTTCTAAGCCACATGCATGCTTGCAAGCTGCGCATGCAAGCAAAGCATTTTCAGTGTGTGGCAAACCGGTGGTAAAATTATGTGAAACCCACCTCTGCTAAGGATGGGTCATATAATAATTTAGTAGTGGTAAATTATGAATGTGGGAGTTTGGTGTGGTTGTTAAGTCTTCAGGCTAGAAAAGGATTTATCAAAATAGCAATAGCAATAGCACTTAGACTTATATACCACTTCATAGTACTTTACAGCCTTTCTAAGTGGTTTACAGTGTCAGCATATCACCCCCAACAATCTGGATCCTCATTTTACCAAACTCAGAAGGATGGAAGGGCTGAGTAAACCTGGTCAGGTTTGAACTGCTGGCAGTCGGTAGACTTAGCCTGCAGTACTGCATTCTAACCACTTTGCCACCATGGCTTTGATGCTCTTTTAAACTCCTCAACAAATACTTAAAATGTTGGTGGATTATCTCATAAAATAAATTTGAAGATAAGTTAGCATATACGCTTTGATTGTGCTTTTGATTAGCCTGTTGTCAGTATAATATTCCATTTTGGAGAAACAGATTCTTTCAAGGAAGTAAAGATTTAATTATTTAAAGATTTAGGTGTTGCTAAATTATATTCTAGTAATTGGGATCTTTCTATTTGGGATCTATTACCTTGGTTCATTGTCTAAAGATGATTATTTCCTAGAAAAACATTTGTCTGCCAGATGTCAAAGGTTAATTTGTTCAAACATACCAATTCTCAACATTCAAATTAGATCTTTTATTATATAAAGGGGAAAAAAATAGATAACATGATTCCATGGAACAGGATTCAGTTGCTATTTTTTGTAGCAACAATGGCAATGCTGCGTTTCATTTAATATTTTTACTTTTCCATTAGTTTATTTTTTTATTTTTCTGTATTGTTATCTTCTTATATTTATATATGCAAACTTTGTTTTTCTTTACAATTTTAGATTTAGAAATTCATCCATATAGTATTTATATAAAAACAGTGGAACTCTTGTAAAATAAGTACAACAAAAGGATGGCTTTACATGGAAGATAATCTAAGATTTAAAAATCTGTAAACTTCAGTCCAGTGAGATTGTATTTTACTGATTTGCAATCTATTAATTCTACTGTTGTGTTGTATAGATAGCCCACTTCTGCCCTTTGCAGCAAAATACAGCTGGAGCCAAACATTCATGTTCAGGGATCATCTTGTTACCAAATCTGTCTCTTTTTCTAATTCATGACAGAGGCTTCCCCTGAAGGGAAAACTTAGAGTTGGTTAGTTCTTTCAGGGCCTTTTATGAAAAGACATGTTAGGTTAGTTTTCATAGCATATATTTAAGAGAAGTGCATACCAGAAATTTCTCTGGAAATTTTTGGAAAGGGAAAAAGGAAAAGGTGCTCTTGGGCCACCCGGAGATTCATAGTACTTTCTGATCTTCCATTTCAAAATTGGAAGAATTAAGCCTCTCTCAATGTTGATTTTGTGCTTGTGGTATTTAGATAGATAGATAGATAGATAGATAGATAGATAGATAGATAGATAGATATAGAGAGAGAGACCAATAACCTGTGTCTCTCAGAGACACTTCAGAATAGAAACCTGATGATTGCCTATGATGAGCTTTCCACCCACTTTCGAAGATTCCAGGACTGCAAACACACTTTTTAAAAAAGAAAGTTTTTATTGCACATAAATCTTCACCTGTTGACACCTATATAAATCTTCACCTATTGATAAGTGAGATTTGTTTACTTGCTAAAAGTACTGTTTGAACAGGATACTCAGTTCTGGAGCCCATATATCTGAGGAGGATTTTATAGGTTAGACCAGTGTTTCTCAGCATCAGCAACTGTAAAATGTGTGAACTTCAACTCCCAGAATTCTGAGTTGAATTCCACACAGCAAAGTTGCTGAGGTGAAAAGATGTTAGGCTATCTAAAGCAACAACATGCTTTTCTTTTAGAGTCACAATTTATAGTACATGATCATTTGTCTTACGCACAAGATTTTATCATAATCCCTCATCCTGCAGTCTATCTCCAATTATCCTGTATATTTATCCATTTGCCTTCTCAGGGGATTTATGTTGACTGCCAAATGAGTTTAGGGAATGGGTGGCATAGAAACTAAGCTAACTAACTAACCAACTAACCAACTAACTTTTAATTCTAATCACACAATTTTGTTCACTATCTGGTTTGCATGTGACATTGTTTTCCAGTAAATTTCCTCACTCTGCCTGGCCCTAAATGAATCTTGAATGCCCAAGAAATGAGGACAATGTCAATGAAAAGAAAGGTGGCATAAAGATATGCTGGAGGTGATTTGATTTTACACTGGAAGGCAGTATGGGAGAGCTCTTTGTCATTACTGGCAATACTTCACAAATTTTGTTGTCGTAATGTCAATAAAGTTGTGATCCCCAGTTGCGCTGCCTGCATGGGGAAAGGTATTATTTCACAATGACTGCTTCTCCATGATTGGTCAGGCAGACCCTCCCTAGCATTTAGATGAGGTAAGTGCCAATAACTGTGCTACTGCCTTCTCCATTACTACACATGTCCTGAATATAGAACAGCATTGTATCTGCAGAGATCTGGCCTCATGCTGAACCCGTTAAATATACAAAAGAACAAATTACTTCTGGTAATGTGAAGTTTTCCCTTCTATCTTTTGGGTTCAATTTGTTTTTAAATGCCTGTGTCATCTAAATACCAGATTTTTGAGATTCTGTGGGTATTTCCTCTCAAGCTGTAATGACCTCTTGGTCTCCCATGGAGTAAACCCCTTTTTATGGCTGAAAGCAGAGCTCTTTGGTCATAATAATTTTGGATCCATTGAGGTAACTGGATTTCCAGTAGATGGAAATAGACTCTCCTCTTTTCTGGTTTCTTATTCCTGGCATTTATACAGAATCCTAAATGGACTGAGCTGCTTCACAAAGATAAAAATGTATTCATGAATAGACTAGCTTCCTACATCTAAATTATCAGACTTGTTTGACAATGGAGTTTCAGATATCATTTCATTTCACTTATTTCCCATAATATGCAGGCCATTAGTTCAAATAGCTTTTATCTAATCTTACAGGGCAACTCTTTCAGATTCAAATGCTATTTTATTTCTTTTATGCTGTGTAACGTTTTAGATTTGATTCTAAAAAGTGTGGGATATGAGCATAGAATCTTTCACATCAGTTATCTTTTCCAAAGTTCACCTAGTAATTATGGAGAGCAGCTATATGACCCATGGATAAATCAGGACTGCCGCTGACATCTGCGGGACAAGCCAAAGAAAGGGGAAAAAGAGAAGACAAAGATGATGTCATCCTACAAGTGCTGTGTCTTACATACCTGACCCATACAATGGGATGCATTACAAGTATACAATGGCAATATTTGTATGATGATGTCATCACACAAATGACATCACTTTGGCTTGCCTCAGATGCTGCTGGAGGATACTTTAAGAAGCTCTGAAAACATGCACTTTGTGTTCAAAGCCCTTTAATGGAATTCAATTTCAAGTGCTGCACAACTCTTTATATAAAATTGTGCTTCCTCCCTCCTCCCCAAGAAGTATTTTCAGGGAAAAAAAAACTTTTTATACAAAAACATTGGGGAAAACAAATTGAGCAAAATAAATAAAGAAATCCATGAAAATTGTCATTAAAGTAGTAACTCTGATGATGCCCAATATTTATTTCTTCTTCTTCTTCTTCTTCTTCTTCTTCTTCTTCTTCTTCTTCTTCTTCTTCTTCTTCTTCTTCTTCTTC
>JANHZT010005720.1:20267-37012 GCA_032468215.1 Stegonotus admiraltiensis | reverse complement strand
AGGAATTCTGGGAGTTGAAGTCCACAGGGTGTGAAAGAGCCAAGTTTGCCTACCATTGGGCTACTGAATCCAACTCTCTAATTGTAGGAATCCAAATTAAAGTATCCTTAATAGATTGATGTCTATTCTTGAATTTTTTTCCAATATGATACTTTTCAGCTGTTTAAAGAATGCTATTATATTGCTTCATTTGTTTTTTCTCATGGTCAAACATATCCATCTTCTTGATCTCTGTTTAGACTAGTAGTTTGTAATCCTCTGTTTATCTGCTTTGTCCTTTTCTAAACTTCTTCCATTTTTTCTGAATCCTTCTTAAAGTGTGGTGCCATACAGTTCAAAGTAATTAACTAGCTAATTGGCATGTTATGGGGTATCTTTTTAATGCTTCATTGAAAGCAAGAAATATTACGTCAATAGTATTTCCTCTATAGCAGGGGTGTCAGACTTGTGTTGTCACAGTGGTGTCACATGACGTATCACGACTTTTTCCCCCTTCGCTAAACTGGGCATATATACTACATAAATGTAACTAACTAACTAACTAAATAAATATGCATGTACCCACATATACAGTATTATATGACACAGAGAAACAACATTGATTCTGATGTTTGATAATTAACACTGTTTTAAAGAGATTATAGATCAATCTCTATACTGTGATCAGCTATCTTCTCAACTAGATTGACTGGTCTGTAGTTCTCTGTAATTTCCCTTTTGTTCTTTTTAAACATAGTGACATTTTCTCTTCTATATTCATCCAGTATTTCCTCAATTCTCTAAGATTTCTAAGTGATACTACATAAGAGTTCAATCAAACTGTTTCAATAGTCTAAGATGTAATTAATTTGCTTCTGGGGGTTTACATTTATTTAAGATAATGGGGTTTCTTCTGATCATACTTCTATCAGTCTTAAGATTCAATCTGCCCTTCACAATCTTTGTTGTCGTTGTTGTCGTTGAAGACAGAACCAAAATAGGATTCTATCTTTTCTTTGATACTTGTTAGCATTTGTTAATTGTCTTGGTTCAGCAATCACTATACATGTTTTTTTCTGTTCCTTTTATTTAGAATGTATCAAAGGTCATTTTTGTAATGCTTTGTATTCTTCGGTAACTTCTTTCTTCTGAGTTTTTGCTTTCCTGAAATTAACTTTATTGTTCCAGCATTTCTATCTAACCTTTCCCTTTGTCATCTGGCATTTTCCCACCATTTCCACCCTTTACCCCCCAATAAGCTCCTTTTGATAGTAGCCAAATTGGCTTCTTTGTGGTACTCCATTCTGATTCTTGGAAATGTCTGTGATTATACTTTTAATATCTCATTCTTTAAGAACTCCCACTCACCTTGGGCAAATTTTCACATTAACTTCTTCCTTGAGATCTCATTATCATATATTTTGGGAAGTCTGTGCAATGAACTACACTCACTTCTAATTTCCCTTTAAAAATGTCAGTATAATATAGTTACTTTCCTCCAATATTTCTGCTACTTCTTAAAGAGAAGCTGAGATAACACTAGCTGGTGAATATTTTTCCCCTCCATATTTGCTTGGTTAATACTTTAAGTTTACAAAATGATTATTCCAGCTGGAAACACACAGCTTGAAAAACATACCAACATAAAAACTATACATAGTACTTCCAGACAGATAGCAAACAAATTAACATAATTTAACTAACAGAAGTTGCAACTGAACAAGAAGAATGGAAACACTAATAAAAACTCAATTAAGCTGAGTTTAATTAACTTAATTTTTATGAGTTTTCAGGAAAAAAAAGGAATCCTGAAGTAGTACTGTATCACAGTAATATTCAGGAATAATGATCATGAAGAATATATTTCTGACAGAATTTAGGGTGTGTGTGTGGATGATAGTACTATACTATATATCTGGACTAGTCAATCTTTTTTGAGATGTGGGCCATAATCCAATCTTCAGATGAATAGATTGTCAAGTGTCATGTGGTCAGAGAAGATGTAGCTTGAATAGTGGCAGCCTGGATTTTTTTTAGGAGGGGGGAGTAATTTTGAGGTAATTTAAAGAGAGAAATAGGAATAATTTCACCCTCTAATGGCCTTGTGGTCCCATATCTACACTTATTTTCAGGCGGGTTTTGGCCAAAAATTGCATTCCTGATCAGCATATAGTAAAGAGGATATGCTGAACAAACACAATGCACACGGCTATCCTGGATTGGGAAAATGGTGAAAATTCTGATTCAACATTGAGAAGCTGTTAGGTTGTGGATGAGATAAACAAATAAGCTGAAAAGAACCATTTCAAGATAGTGCAGAAATGATCAGATACCTTGCTTGCTCCAGTGATAACTCTGGCTGAGGAGGCACCTCTCCTGATGCAGCAGGTCTAAGGATCTTCCTAGACTCACAGTGGCTGTCAGGCAGATGGAGACCACGATTAGTGGTTGCTTTGTCAGTTTTAAATGGTGCATTCCCCATAATCTCATCTGTTTGTGGATAGTATACTGCAATGTACTTTACATAGGTTTCCTTTGATGGCCTCCTGAAGGCTTCAGCTAAGTAAGAGGCAAACCTTCCACAAGTATCTGCTTTCCTGTAACTTAAGTTCATTATTCTGTGACCTGACATTTGGAATAATAAAGAAATCTTGAACAATCAATTAGATACAGCATTCTTTCCACTTCTTCATCTAAATTATTAGTGAAAATACTGTATTAAATGACAATTGGCCCAGGAACAAATCCCATGCCTCATTATTTATGCTTATTAATTGAGCGAACTGTTAAGCATTTTAAAATTTGCATTTGTTAGATGCATATCCCACCTTTCTACAGGGAGCTCAAGATTTTTCTTCATTTTATCTTACAAGCAATCTATGAAACATATTCAGCTGAGAATGAAACTAACCCAAGCCATCTAGTAACTGGGGATGGGTTAGAACAGGATCTCCTTGTCAAATATGTAAGCCATTGTACCATATTGGTTTCCATTTTCAAACTATTTGTGAGTCCATGTAATATGTATTAAAAAATTACCCATGCTTAGGTACTTGCTAATCAGCATGGCATGGATTTTTTTTGGTCAACTTATTTATTAAAATTCAGGTATGTGATGTCCATTATGTTTTCACATATGATTAAGAAATTCAGGATCACAATGTAACTGAAAGACTTGTTCATGACAACCTCATGCTGACTTTTTTAAGAACCATCTTAATATTTTCAAAGCACTTGCTGGTCAATTGCTTTATGAACTATTCTAAAAACTTCCCAGATAACTATGTCAGTCAGACTGATCGGTAGCCCCCCAGTCCTCTTTTTAAAGATTGGAACTCCTTCAATAATTCGATTTGTCCTCTGTTCTCCAGCATTTTACAAAAATGATTCAATTTGGGTTAGCCAGACCATCAGCAAGCTTCTTCAGTTTCTAAGATGTAACTAATTTGGGCCTTGAGACCTAATAGCCTTAAAACATATTTCAGGGAATATTCTCAGTCTCTAGATTCAATCCTGTCCCTTCATCATGCTTTCCACAATATATTGGATTGGCAAAAATCAATAAGTCATTCTCCTGCTTCGTTTCAGTTTCCAAGATATATGAACCAAGTACATTTTGCTGCTTAATATTCGCAACTTTGGCATTCCAGTTTCCAGCTGCAAGTTGTACATCTTCCTTGCAAGTTCTGTCAATTTCAGATTGACCTTGACAATATAACTCAACGATTTCCTCTTCTGCACCGGTAGAGTTTAAACTTGAATAACTCTCATATTAGTTGTTCATGAAGTCTAACTGTTGTTATTCAGCCATTCACTGCACTGCATCCAAGCCCTGTCTTTGCTACATTCTTTCTGAATAATGAAAGCAATGCCCTCGTTTTTTAAGCTCTGCATAGTAAATGGACTAATCTTCTGAGTGAAAGTGCCCAACTGAAGTCCCTTTCAGTTTGCTGATGCCTAAGATGTCAGTGTGTGTTGTTGTTGTTAGTTGCGAAGTCATGTCTGACCCATTGCGACCCCATGGGCAACGTTCCTCCAGGCCTTCCTGTTCTCTACCATCCTCTGGAGTCCATTTAAGCTCATGCCTACTGCTTTCGTGACTCCATGCAGCCACCTTGTTCTCTGTTGTCCCATTCTTCTTTTGTCCTCAATTTTTCCCAGCATTAGGCTCTTCTCCAGTGAGTCCTTCTTTTTCAGTGTGTAGTCAGTCTGTAGTTGATTCATTTTATCTTTTACTGTGTTCAGCTTCCTCATGTTTATGTTTCTTGCGTTCCATATTCCCACTAGATTTCTGCCCTTGCAACTTGAGGTTTTCTTTTCCTCCTGGGTAACATCAGCAACTAGATGTCTCAAAGGCTTTAATCTTGCTATGTCATAAACTTCATTAGTATTCTGAAAAAGCCTCAGCTCCCACTCAGTACCAAGTTCAGTGTTATCAAATTTAGGGGTCCCTCATCCAGTACTATACTATCGATCACTTTATAATGTTTATCAAAGTGTTTTTCCTGATATGTACAGAGTGTTTTACTGTGCCTTCTCCTGTACAGGATGAAATCAAGCCTTAGTTTTTCTCACTAGAGTGGTTAACCACCTCCAGCATCTTCCCATATTGGTGCTACCCAATATAGGTCTGGATGTATCTTGGGGTTTACATTTATATTTATATACATTTAGCAATTGGTATATAGATATGTACGGTTGTTTTTCTTAATTTTGACTATATCTGAAGAAGCCCATTCTTTTGTCCTTGACAATCTTCAACAATTTTCTTCTGAGCTTTAGTCTTTCTGACTCCTTACTTATCTCCTAGCTTATCTCTCTGTTCTCTTTCTTGATGGCCTCTTCTTCTTTTGAATGCTGGCATGTGTCCAACAGAATGCTGAAAAGAAATTACATACTGTAATGTGGCTCGGAATTCAATTTCCAGTTACCTCTATAACAGTAGAATAATTTACCGAATAGGACAGAAGAAAAATCAAATTTGGTGTGGCAAAAGAAAGACTTTGAAATTGGGACTTTGAGATTTGGAGATTGCAGACAAAAGCATTCAGGAAAAAAAAAATCTTCCATTGCATCTTGAAATGTTGCCAGGTGCTCTATTATCTTCCCCCATTTCTAGTATACATGAGCAAAAATGTGTATACATATGCATATGTAATCTACCTTGTGCTTTCCATTACATACGTAAATACACATAGCTACAACATGAGGGGAAAATAAGAAACATACAGAGGCAACTTATATACCACCAGTCTTATTTACATCATGATCAGTCCTTCAAAAAAAAAAAAGGAAATATACTTATACAGACACCAGCCATTAATTACACAGAAGAAAACATGGTCACTAATTTGGAAAGAAGTTAGGAAAAAAATTCCAGAAGTCATGTTCTTCATGCTTTCCCTACATTATTGAATTTCATATTTATATTAAACTTTGTGAGAAAACACAATGGCTTCTTCTACCATCATTCTTTTTAAAAAAAAGCTGTTAGCATCTGTGTTTCTGGAACTTTTTTCCCTTCTGCTGCTTCTTGGAATTCCCACTGATTTGAAATTCTTTTTTTTTATACATATAGTTTTAATAGAAGAGATAGTATATAGCTCAAGGTAGAACTGTGAAGTCAATCAATCAATCAATCAATTGGAATAGAGTTGGAATGGACCTTGGAGGTCTTCTAGTCCACACCCCTGCTCAACCAGGAGACTCTATACCCATGATGGCGAACCTATGGCACGGGTGCCACAGGTGGCACGTGGAGCCATATCAGTGGGCAAGCGAGCTCAGCTTTGGCACACGTGTGCGCCAGCCAGCTGATTTTTGGGCCTTCTGGGCCCACCAGAAGTCAGGAAACACACTGTTTCCGGCCTCTGGAGAGCCTCGGGGGGGGGGAGGCAGTTTTCGCCCACCCCAGGCTCCTAGAAAGACTCTGGAGCCTGGGGAGAGCGAAAAATGGGACCACTGGGCCCATCATGAGCCAAAAGTGGGGGGAGCACAGGGGGGCGAGGCACATAGAATTATGGATGTGGGCACGCGTGCATGTGACCCCACCACACTCCCCCCGCTTTTGGCATGCGATGGCAAAAAGGTTAGCCATCACTGCTCTATACCATTTCAGACAAATGACTGTCCAGTCTCTTCTTAAAAACACCCAGTGATAAAACACTCACAACTTTGGATGGCAAGCTGTTCCACTGGTTAACTGTCGTCACTGTTAAGATGTTTCTCCTTAATTCCAGGTTGCTTCTTTCCTTGATTAGTTTCCATCCATTGTTTCTTATCCTGCCCTCTGGTGATTTGAAAAATACGTTGACCCCCTCCTCTTTGTGGCAACCTCTCAAATATTGGAATACAGCTATCATGTCCCCCCCAGTTCTTCTTTTCTCTAGACTCACCAAACCCAAATCCTGCAACTGTTTTTCTTATGTCTTTGTCTCCAGACCTTTAATCATCTTAGTAGCTCTTCTTTGCACTTTTTCCAAAGTTTCAACATCTTATTTATAATGTGGTGCCCAAAACTGAATGCAGTATTCCAGGTGTAGCCTTACTAAGGCTTTATAAAGCGGTACTAATCCTTCACGTGATTTTGATTCTACGCCTCTGTTTATACAACCAAGGATTGTATTAGCTCTTTTGGCTGCCGCCGCATACTGCTAACTCATATTTAAGTGATCATCCACTAGGACTTCAGAGATATTTTTGAGCCAGGTTTCGCCTAATCTGCACTTGTGCCTTTGTTTTTTTCTTGGCCAGGGGTAAATCCTTGCTTTTCTCCACATTAAATTTCACTTTGTTGAATAGGGCCCATTGTTGGTCGTTGATACTCTCTGAACTTGTTTGCTTGTTTGCAGACATTTCATTATCCAACTAGGTAACATCAACATTGACTTTTTTTTCATGATTGCTAAGTAAATCACTGTCTTCCCCCACTCATTTTGGTTGTTGGAAGCTGCTGTGAAGGTTGCAAATGGTTACGATGACCTCGGGACACTGCAACTGTCATGAATACATGCTTTGCCAAGTGCCCAAATTTTGATCACGTGACCAGAGGGATGCTGCAACAGTTCTAAATGTGAGGATTGGTTGGTCATTTTTTTTCCAATGCCATTGTAACTTGAACCACTAAACAAACACTTGTATGTCAAGGACTAACTATACTTCCTGTCCATGGATGACCAACTACTGGATAAAATGGGACTTTTACTCGAGGAAGAGATAGCAGCCATATTTTAACAGTGGAGCAATAATAACAACAACAACAACAACACCAATAACAAAACACCATCAAACATCTGCCTATCCCGGGTCCTTGGGAAAGATTGTGAATAAAAATTTCAAATCTGTTCTAAACATCTGACTGACCATCTGACCCATCATAACAATAATAAAAAAGATGACTCATTTAGTACACAAGATAACATATTTATGAGAAAATATTTTAGATATCAGTTTGATTTTATTTTTTCTACTTAATCAAGGATGCAAATTAAATCCCTGACACACAAAAGACCTTACCATGGCCCTGTTGACTCTTCAAAAAGAAAAAAATAAACAAACAAACAAGAACAGGTAGGCACTTAAACAGCAGCATTACCAAGTGGAACTATAGTACTCTTTTTTTTAAATAGTATATTTAGTACAAAGCAAAATGATGCACGCAGATATGTTGCCATTATGTCATAACTTACCTTCATTTTTCTCCATGGATGCAGATTGAAGAACAGACCGTGAATTACCGGCGAAAAATATACATGTTAAAATTAAACTGCATAAACTTAGCAGCAAGATTTGAACTGGAGGATATACGGTTAGAATATAAAATCAATGTAAGGAATAGGCTCAGTAAAATTAACAAGCAAAAGAGAATCTAAGGAATATGGAACAGATACATAACACTGAGAAAATCAAAGAAAATATTCCCGTTTGATGAAGTAAAGATCCAAAAGGCTTTCAGAGCAAGACAGATAAGGAAAGATCTCGATCAAGAACATTAATAATAAGAAAATACAAAAAGAAAATAAAAATATTATTTTTATAGACATCCAGGGAAATCACAGGAAAATATATTTCCAAGGGTAATTATGGAAATCTGATAAAGTCAAATGAAGTTAAAGGAAAATGGAGAGACTAGAATAATTCCCTTAACAAATTAGATTGTAGAACGGGGGGGAAAAACCATTTAGAGATAGTAAATGTATTCTGGACAGATTCCAATAGGAACTGAGGTAGAACATGAAATAGACTAGCTGCCAAGTAAGAATGCAGTAGTAACAGACTGACCCACTGACATTTTTTAATCCTGTAAGAGAAGAATCATTTAAAGTGCTCCATGGTCTTATCTCAAAAGATATGGAACAAGATGATAAGGCATAGAAATAGGAAATGACAGCAATCTATCAGTTTTGAAGAAAGAGAATGCAAGAGGATATATAAATTATCAAATTATTGCACTAAAACAAAACCATATATAGAAAAGAGAAATACCAAGTGAACAAACATATTTCAGAAAACAAAGAATAACACAAGATCAGAAACTGCAGTGTATTCCACCTTGAAGGAATTAAGAAACTATGCAGCAATGCCATCAAATTTGCAAGAACTGTTCCAACATTGTGTGGTAATTGAGGAGTGGTGGGAATATTTGAAGGACTGAGAAAAGGGGGGAATGAATTTCACAGCCTCTATATATCCCATGGTTGCCTCAGATGTCAACAGCAGAGAACCCAGGCAAATACAAGCAACCCCTTTTCTAACAGAGACCTAAGTTTGTGTTTCTGTTGTGAAGCCCCAGGAAAATCAAGCCAAGACTTGCAATGTTAAAGGTTAGAACTCTGAAATAGTTGCAAAGCCTACAGACCACATACCGTAAGCAAATAGTCAAATCCTCCAGAGTATCGTCTTTGGAAAGCTTTGCAGAGTCATTTTCCAAGAACTCAGCAGGAGGTTCCTCAGATGATTAAAAAGAGCTCAACAGCCAACCACAGGCCAGTACATTTTATTGCCCTTGTTACTCTCTTCATACAATCCTTCATACAATCTTTGGTTTAGAAATACAAGTCTTCACTGTTTTAGGTAGAGGAGTAATAGCCAACTTCATAGATAAGATCATACTATAGCAATTTACCTTTGCTTATGAAAACGATTGAGGGCAAGCACTTTGAGATGTTCCTAACATCCAACATCCAACATCCAACACCTTGGCAGCTCACATTAAATAACCAAACAGAATTATTGTCACTCTGTTGTAGCGACCTTATGTGTTCCCATTGTGCTGAACACTGATTGGCTGTCAACCCATGATCTAGATGTCTATCGGAAACAAGGGATAATTTATGCGTTTTTAATCTCAAAACTGTCAACTGCACAATTTGCAGTCTTCCCAGTCTTACATATCTTCTCCAACCCTGAATCCCCTTCCTTTCCAGAAAAAGTATGCAAAATTTGCTGATTTGTTTGGAGTGATATGGGAGGAAAAGGAAGCAAAACATTGCATACTCAAGTGTAGGCATGTTAACACAAACCTGAAGCTCAGTTGGCATATTTTGATTATAGGCAGAAAACAAATGGTTGATGCAAATGTTCAATCTCTATTACCTGACAGGCACTAGAAATATGGAAGGATGTCCAACGTTCTCTGGATTTTGCAAATGTTTATAGAAAGTTCTGGCCCAAATTATGATTGTATGTTGAGAATTTTGTATTGGGGAACAGTCAACTGTGTAATTTCAGACTGTGGTTTTCTAATTACCTCTAAGTTTTGGAAAACTTTCTTTTAGTTATTAGATATTCAGATTTATTTGTCATACATAAATCTTTAGCCTCGAATGGGAAATTGGAGAGGAAAAGCCAATTATTGTAACAGTACTTAAGGTGCTATGCCTCTTATTAACAGGATAAATAGACCAAACTGTTGATTCTTGCAGAATTTGCATGTAACACATTCCTCAATAGGCATCTGTCCCTTTCAGGCAGTCTGTGGCTGCCACCCCCACACCTTGCCATCCAGAAGTCTCCTATCTGCTGTTCCTCATGCTTCTGACTTCTTGTAGGAGAGATACAGTAATTGCTCTGCTCCTCTTAAAGGAACAAGATTTGGCAAAGGCTGCATACAAGCCTGTCACAGATACCCACAAGCAAGAGTATGATAAGATTGTGGATAGGAATTTGGCATGTGACATTCCATTAAGTTGTTACCTTCTGTTTCCCTGCCTAAAAGCTGGACTTGAAATCTCTTGGTCTCTTCCCAGTTACCCAACAAAGTAACCCAGTGGCCTTTCATGGGCAATTGTCTGCTTCAGTGAAGATTCAACCGTTTTTCATCAGTTCCAGCTTGTTCATGAGACAAAAGAATAGAAAATGGAGTTTTACTTTTGCTCTAGCAACCATAGCAAGCCTCTGGATACATTGTGGAAGAATGTGGAATATATTAAGGCTAACGAGTGCACCAAAATATCTCCTTATTCTTCATTTGTAACGAACAAAGATCCTGTGATAATTGAGTTTGGAGAAAGAGATTGGACCACAATATGTAAGGGACTGAGCTAAGAGGTGCATGTTTTCTTCACTTAAATACACACACATGTATTATAAGAGTAGCAGAATTAGGAAATAATTAAGCTGGAATTAAGATGGAAGGTTGAAAAACCAACAAGTTAAGATATATTTTGCATCATTTTGTTAGCTAAAGTAAAGACAATTTAGAGGACCCACTCCAAAAGTGAAAAAAAATCCAGATTAATGTTAAATATTAAGAAGACAAAGGTAACATCAACCAGCATGTTTACTGGACTTGCAATGGATGGGAAGAATTGGAAGTTTTGTTTTCTAATTGTCAAGAATAGGCAGACAATGTGTCAATGAAGTAAAGAGGGGAGTAGTTCTAGGGAGAAAGGGACAATCCTAGAGAAGAGTATGAAGGATAAGCAAAGATGAAACAATGATCTTCCATTGTGGAAAATAAGTTCAACAGTTTTTGAATTATGGGTTTGAAGACAACACTAAGAGAAATATGGGATGTAAGACAATCAGGCAATCTAACCTGGATGAAATACTGTGTGACTATTCTTTTGTAGTGATGGTCGACAATCAAAAACTCACATACTTTGGGCAAGCATAATGAGTTGGCAAGGTTTGGAGAAGTATCATGGATAAGATGAATGGATGGATGGATGGATGAATGAATGAATGAATGGATGGATGGATGGGATTAAAAAATCAGTGGTATGTTTTTGGGAGAACTTTAAACTGTTGCTATAGATGATGACAGCATCTGTCTACATGATTGCCTGCTGTTTGATGGTACTTATTTAACTGTAAGGAAAAAATGATGGACAAAAAAAGAATAGGAGCAAAATCCACATGGCAAGCATTAAACCAAAATGTCTTCAAAGGAAGAGTCTATTTAAAGTTGTTTCAGAACAAAGAGCTAAAAATAACACTGGGCTACATTTTGAACCATAAGTAATCATGTGACAAAAGACTCTAAAGACAAAAGACAAGACCCAAATTCATACCTATCTGTGGAGTAGCTTTTGCATTATGAGAATTTCTTTGTTGAAATGAGCTGAGTTTCTACTGGAGTCACAGACTCTAATGGATGTCACCACAATTTTCCAAGTATACAGTTGGGGAAAGAAAGAAAGAAAGAAAATAAGTGATACAAATCAAAAAACCTTTTTTGGGGGGCGGGGGGGGGCTTGCGTGGAGGACCTTGCAAACTTGCATTATATTAGCTACAGAATCTGAGGAATATCAGATGAAACTGAGTTAGCTTGAACTCTCTCATCAAATGATACAAATTTATATCAATATATCCATATAAGATGGATCAAGGGATGGATGGATGGATGGATGGATAGACAAATAGATAGATAGATAGATAGATAGATAGATAGATAGATAGATATAAAAGGATGGACTTTCAACTATCCAATGGGTATCTGACATTAGCTGCTGCGTTTTTCATAGGCGTTTTTCTTCTTGATAATGTAGAGAGAATTATTGCAGAAGAGCTGATAGTGAAATGACATACCACCCAAACCAGAGATTATCACTTCAATATGACATCAAAGGAAATGTGTGAAAGGAACAGTTGCTCTTACTTTTTTCCTTTTTTTCCTGCCTCTGATCATGCGGGTTAAGTGGCTGATGGTAGAATCGCTGTCAAAGGATGTCAGCTCCTGACAAGCCTTAGAACAGAACAGAAAGATGCTATTTGCATGGAAAACAGCTCACTCTCTTTGATCACAGCTGCATACTGCAAGCTGCACCTGCTTAAAAAAAGAAGCAGCTTATGCAGGCTACATGTTGCCTCTGTAGTCAAAACAGGAGGAACAGCGGATAAGTGCTGACTGAAAAGAGAGGACATGAATTGCTGACCCCCTTTTGCAAGTGAGTGACAAACTGCCTCATGGCATGCAACGTCAGAGAAATCAAAGCACAAACCCCAAAGATACATCATTCAGGCAGACGCTCAAGGAACAAGACAGTGAGGGGGGAGGGGGGGGAGATGTAGTAAATGGAGAAGAAAGGGAGGAGAAAAAATACCAAAAAGCAATGTGAATAAGTAGCTGGGACCGTTTAAAATGCATGGTTTAAAATCCATGGTCTGTGGGACTGCTACTACTACAGATATCCACATACAAGCACAAAACACCTATCTGGTTATTTTGCAACTCATTCCTTTCAGACCACAACCCAAAGATGCTTTTTCAAGAGGCAACTAGACTTTCTTGATTTTCTTTGAAGATGTTTGCTTCTCATCCAAGAAGCTTCTTCAGGTCTGATTGGTTGATGGAGAATGGAAGGATTTACGTATATTCCTTGCAAACAGCTGCTCATTTGCATTCTTTTAGAGAGTCGTTGAGGCCACTGGAGGTTTGTCTGTGTCCTCCAGTTGCCAAACCTCTGAATTTTGATCATGTGACCACAGAGATTCTACAACCGTTGTTAGTGTGAAAAACAGTCATAAGTCATTTTTTTGAGTGCCACTGTAACTTTGAACAGTCACTAAATGAACTGCTGTAAGTCGAGGACTACTTCTTTCAAGGCAGATGAAACCACCCCCTTCCACAGAGAAACATTCATTACTGCCCAGACATCAGCTGTGACTTGTGGGAGACCTTAATCAACCAGGAAGGACAGGGACCTAAAAGACAGGTGGCCAGGTTCACAGTTCCAGTGACCCTGCCCATTACATTAGGGCTAACAGTTTTGAACTCTGCCCAGATAACTGGGCAGGAATATACCCCAGGTAATTCCAAAGGATACGTGCAGCTGGAGTAATCAACTTTGTTAATTTAATTATTTTGGTTTTGTGGTAATTGCTTTGTGTTGTTTTTGTAAACTGTCAGGAGTCACAATGAGCTTGGCAGAATGAAAATACTTGTTAAGTAACAAACAAATGTGGTTAGCTGTTGCTTTACCAAAATTATTGTGGGTGAGCACTGGGAACATATTAGAACCCATAGCACTTTGAAAGAAAGAAAAGACGAAAGCTAACAGTGAAGACAGAAGCACTGAAACAAAAATGCTGAATATAAGAGTATAAGCAAATTAATATAGAGCATGTGCCTATCCAACAGAGGATTTTTTTTCACCCAAATTATTCTAACAATGGGAGTACTGTTTCACTTTGCTGTTATTTCTTTTCTAGGCATTTTTATAAATGACAATAGAATGGATGCCAAGACATGGTCAGAAGGTACACGGTACAGCTGCATTGCTGAAGCTCAGTTTCTGGATGAAAGAGGTGTTGAGAAATCATTCCTAAAATTCTAATATGAAAGAAACTCTGAAGATAAAGACTCGGAGCCCCATCCAGAATTGCTGGAAAAAGTTTCCCCTCTCCCTTCTCATCAGATCCTTCATGGAACTTCCTGAAATCAGCATGCAGTAAAAATTTAGAAGAGGTGAAGTCATGGAAAATTGGATGCAGGAACTGTATTGTTCTTCCTTTGTTTGCATTTTTACAGAGCACTCTGTTTTACATAGTTAGGCAGGCAACTATTCCCCAAATTTTGCTGGCAAGAAATTAAAGAAAGAAGGATCAGTATTTGTGTCTCTCCCTAGCACAGATTCCATTCTTGTTTGGCATAGTTTTATTTTGTCTTTTAATCTAGCGACTCTATGTCTCTTTTATCGGATTTGTCTTCTTTTGGAATTTCCAACATAACATTTACTAATTTATTAAAGAACTGGGTTTAGACATTGGTGAGGGTGGGAGAGTGTTTCCAACTTGCTCTTCTCCCTTCAAGTCAAACCCTTCAATTCTGACCTTAAATCTTAGGTGTTGGTGGCACCTTCTTAAAGATCACAGGATTTGTGATCTTTGTCTTCAGCTGAACTCACTCCCCCAAAAAAGCAATGCTGGCAGGTAATTACTATGCTCAAGGCACAACTTATGGCTGCTTTCAGTGAGGTTTAGCAGAAATTGCCAGGTGGGCCTTTTAGCAGCTCTGTATGTTACAGAAGTCCTGACTGTACATTCATTAAAAGGCTCATACAGTTCAGACCAAAGGCTTACTTAGTCCAGGATTCTGTTTGCACAGTAGCCAACCAGAAGCCTGAGGGAAAATTCTTTTTGAAATAGAGGAATTTAATTGACCACAGTGATCACTTAAAAAAAGAAAATCAGTTATGGGTGATATGGTTGATCATGGGCTTTTTCAGTCCATTAATTTAGAAGATGAATCCACCTGATTTCTTGATATAGCAATTCCATTAGCTATGTTTGCTGTTTCAGATCTACTTTAAGAACCTAGAACTTACTCTATAACTTTAGTTTATATGTGCTATGGAATTAACGTATATTAGAATTGGTTAATCTTATAGTGCAGTGATGGCTAACCTTTTTGCCGTCGCGTGCCAAAAGCGTGGGGAGCGTGGGGGGGTTTTTGTCTGCATGCGTGCCCACACCCATAATTCTATGCCCCCCACGCATGTGCATGTGACCCCCCCCACACACAGAGCTCTCCCCGCTTTTGGCACATGATGGCCCAGTGGGCCCGGTAGGCCCGTTTTTCACTCTTCCCAGGCTCCAGAGTCTTTCCAGGAGCCTGGGGAGGGCGAAAATGGCCTTCCTCAACCCACCCGGAGGCCCTCCAGAGGCCAGAAATGGCCTGTTTGCCAACTTCCAATGGGCCTGGAAGGCCTGAAAATCAGCTGGCGGAGCTGAGCTCGCGTGCCCACTGATACGGATCCACGTGCCACCTATGCGTGCCATAGGTTCGCCATCATGGTTATAGTGCATTACACTGTAGCCATTACAGACATTTCTAAAATTCTGTTTTCACTTTGTCATTATGGGGTACTGAGTGTAGATTAATGAGGAAAAAAAATGAATTTCAACAGCTGTAAAATCAAGCTGCAGTGTAACAAAATTGACAGAAGTGAAGGGGGTCTTTCTGAATGCACTGAGTACGAAGGCTTAAATCAAATTCAGATTACAGGTAGTTCTTAATTTACAAATTCAGAGTTACAACATCCTTGGTCATCGTAAAATGTCACACTGCACCTTCCTTGTGGTCACATGACTGTATTTTGAGCACTTGGCAACCATTTATTCCTTAACACACTCTCTGGTAGCACTGCTTTTTTAAAATGTGTTTTCAATGGATGTACTTAGCAAACATTTATTTTACTTGGTTGTATTATTTTATCTTATTTTATAGATTGTAAAGATTGCTGTAAGATCTTCTA
The DNA here is from genome assembly GCA_032468215.1 of Stegonotus admiraltiensis. Classification (NCBI taxonomy): domain Eukaryota; kingdom Metazoa; phylum Chordata; class Lepidosauria; order Squamata; family Colubridae; genus Stegonotus; species Stegonotus admiraltiensis. Next base: position 21,334 of record JANHZT010005720.1, on the reverse strand, counting down.
GGTCAAGCTTGTACAACATGTAGCTTGCCAAGCAGCTTTGCAGAGTCTGCCAGCTTTTTTTTTTTTTTTAAAGCACAGTAAATTCACTCCTGCCAAACAATGCCATCAGGAGGGATCTGCCACCAACCCTCTGAAGGACATGCTGTCAAGCATTTCTGATCCACGCAAATCTCACTATCATTGCCACCTTCAGTACTGCTGCTATTCTACTAGCCACAGAACAGCTGACTGGCATGTCAGATATTCCTATGTGGCCCATGATTATTTTTAATTTATCAAAATGGCCCCTTCTCCTCTACAAGTTGTGCACACTAGATGGCAGAAGGAGCATAAAGCTTTTTAAAAAAATTACATCCAGTTTGATAAACCATAACAAGGGTCATTTTTGTGCCCCCTTACATTATCGTATGACCATAACCTGTTTTTCAAAAATCTTATATGCCCAGCATTATTTGTGAAAACAATCTTTGCTAATGGCAAAAGCTTCTTCAGTTAGAACCGAAGAAAATTCTTGGATGAGAAATAAACATTTTCAAAGAAAAAAAACACCAAGAAAGTCCATTTGCCTTTTGGAAAAGCACCTTTGGGATAACCATGACCTGGATGTTTGACAATCTCCATAGACATATAGTATTTGAGACCAATTCTAAGAGGCAATGAGAATAGACTGGAAGTATTTGTAGAATAGCAATAGCATTTAAACTTATATACCACTTGTTGTGGTCCACCAGCAGCCTGTGGAGCTGCCAGCGGAGTCGGACAGTGAGGAGGCTGGGGAGGAACATGGGCCAGTCCTGGAGTCTAGGGAAGGTCCTGACAAGGGCTCTGCGTCAGAGGCAGAGATGGGGCCAGGGCCATCTGGGAGTGATGCATGGACTCCGGAGCCTCCAGAGTCAGACAGCAGAGAGGCAGAGGAAAAGGAGGAGCCTGTTCCTAGTGCCCACATGCACAGAGCTGCCAGAAGGCATGATCAGTTAAAACAAAAGGGAAGACTCGGGAGTAAGGCCTGGAGATGATTGGCCCCTCCCATAAGGCTTAAAAGAGGAGCAAAGGCATGTGGGCACTTT
>JANHZT010005719.1:53509-63734 GCA_032468215.1 Stegonotus admiraltiensis | reverse complement strand
TTTCACCTTTTAAGTTGCATTACTGAAATAAATGAACTTTTGCATGATATTCTAATTTTTTGAGTTTCACCTGTATATCTCCGACCCTGTGTAAGAAGAACAAGCTGCCAGAGCCTTTGTCAAATATTTCAGCAAGAGACACATGGCCACTTCTCATAATTAATAAGCCTAAGTCTCAATGCATGGAAATCCAGGCCTGACAGTTGGAACTTTAGAGAAGGATAGTTCCTTCTCAAGAGTTTTCACTTCTTAAGAATCAAATAACCATATGCACGTACACTCTGTAGTTTGGCACATGGGAAAAGGACCTTCCATCATCTTGGTAAAAACATTAAAGCAACTCCACTTGCCAGTTTAGTGCATTATTAAAAATCCAACAGAGGAACCAGAAAAAAGAAAGTTGCTATTTAAAATAAAACATAGAAAACTTGCTAACTAAAACTATCAAGTGCAATTGTTCCTTGAGGATATTTTCGAGGTTGACACTTCACAGCAGGATCTGGCCCTGATCGTTCACCAGCTGCTTGAAGTCAACGCTACTTCACCAACAGGTTTTCCTTTGAGGTGGCGAAGTAGATAGGCAGATATGGAATAACTTCCCCAGAGGAAATTTCAAAATGACAGATTTTCAGATGGTTGATTCATATAGATCCTGTGTACCACAAGGCTGAATTCTAGGACAATCAACCTGCAGTTCAGTTTTATCTGAGTTTTGGTCTGAATATCCCGAAGAATTTTGTGTATTTGGGGCAGTGTTTTTCAACCTTAGCAACTTTAAGAAGTCTGGCTAAGGAATTCTAGGTGTTGAAATCCACACATCTTAAAAGTTGCCAAACTTGAGAAACACTGGTTTGGGGTAATGGTTTATAGCAAGAGGAGAAGAGAAACCTATTCTGTCACAGTAGAACGTTTTTGTGCTTTTCAAAGAACTGGTGATCAGGTCCTTATGCAGTTTTTCAGTTTGGGACGTTGCTCTGCTCACATTTCCCAGAAATTGCAAATATCTTCACTGCCGCAACTGGGGCCAGCCTTTCAGTATATGTGTGAGCAGAATATATTTGCTCTTTAAACTCCTGTCTGGTTACCCAGACAGTTCTTGCAGTTGTCAAAAACATAATTTATGCCCAGAGATTTTCCTTTCCTACAATTTCCTGCTACCCTATTGGTGCTGCTTTGATTTTGTATCCCTGGGAAGAGCCAAAACCTGCTGTCTGATTTGTCATGTTGTCCCACTGTGTGGAATTCCTGTTGCTGCTTATAAGTCAATATTTCTGGGAATTGGACAAAGTACACTTCTTTGATATGACTAGGAATGTATGGTTGGCATAATCATAAATTACTGTCAATTTTTTTGTGTTTTCTGAAGAAGAAGAATAAAATGAGCTGTATTATGGATCTCTTTCCATTGTTAATTACCAAATAATGGCTATAGGAGTAAAAGATTAAGAAAGTAAAGTCTGGCATATAAGTAATGAAGTTGTGTTTCCAAATAAAATTGGAAAAGTTTTGTTTTCTTTCTGTTAAAAATTAGTCCTGTGTAGTAGAGTACAAATGTCAGCAATAAATTCAATTTTTCGAACAATTTCTTAGATGGATTCTGAACTTCAGAGCCTCTGTCTTTTTAATATTGGATAGTCCCATATTGTGTTTTCTCTGCAGTCGCAGTTGTAGTTTGTATTAACATTTGTGTAAAACAAGTATGTTACTTGTGTAATATCAGCTGCTACCACTGAAACCAAAGGCAGATTTTTTTTCCAGTTCTTAACTCTGCAGCTAAATTCCCACAGGATTTCTTGTTTTGTTTTGTGAGATCTCTGCTTGTCATAGCATGGCTCTTTTCACCCTTGCTCTGTTTCTGTTTTTAGGAAACTGTATTTGCTTTAGAAATGAATTTTGCCACCAAAAAAAGATAGCTGATTTCACATGTGTGAGTTAAACATATTTATTAGAAAATTTGGATTGCTCATGTTGAGGTCAAAAGTACAGTGGCGAAGCAACTACTTTATATGTTTTACTCCTACAGCCATGTGTGGTATTTTTAAAAATGGTTTTTGATATTGCTCATTTATTGAGCTAGTTCCATCTCTAGAGAAGTGATTTTGTCCCACTTTTCAGCGCAACTGCTTTCCGTGTTTTTTTTAAAAAGTATAATTGTTAAGTGTCCTACTTTATATGTAAAATGCCTGTTCTGGTGGAGTTTTCCTACTTAAAGATTGGTGCCGGGGGGGGGACACCCTAAATTATTGTAGCTGTAAGATTTTTGCTACAAGTAATCCTTGGTTAACAATGGTAATTGGGACCCAGAATTTCTGTCACTAAGCAGTGTGTTATGTGGCCACATTGCTTAGAGATGGAAATCCTAGCAGTCCCTATTGCCATCATTAATTGAATCTTGCTGGTCATTAGGTAAAGACCCAGCCTGATTCTAGCCATTCCTAGTTTGGTCCCTCCCAGACCCAAGCCTCAGTAAGAGTTTACTTCCTCTTGAGCTACCCCTTACCAGCTATATTTGCATGCCTCATCTCTGCCCATTTGACTGCCCTGCACAGTGATACTCCTCAGCAGAGATGGCAGTGTTACACTGGGGCTGAAACAGAGAGGCCTATGGCTTTCAACAGTTGCCACCGCCCCTGGGCCTCTACTTTAGAACCACCCACCACCACTACTGAGAAGTACCACCTCAAACCTCCTGCTGCAGCTAGCCACCAAGGGGCCACAATGCAAAATCTCAGCTGCCCCACCAACCTGCACTCCATTGGGTCTTGCACTCAGCTGACCTTCTTCATTGTCTTCCTCCCACCACTGACAAGGCACCCTGGCCTGGCCCTATGCAAAGCAGCTGCTGGCCGTGCCATGCTTTCTTTCTGGTGCCATGTACATCCTTCTCACAATGTTTTGTAAAGATTGTGAAACATTCTGTTTATAACAGAGGTGTCAAACTCAAGGCCCGCAGGCCAGATCTGCCCCATGGAGTGCTTAGATCTGGCCCGCAAGGCGACCCTATAAATAGTGAAAGACCAGCCTGGGGTGCCTCTGCCAGTGAAAATGGAGCTCGGGAGGGCCGCTCCTTTTCACTGGCAGAGGGCTGCAGGACGATGCCCCCACCCTGACCACCACAGGTGGCCCCCAACACGAGTGATGTAGAGCTAGCCACACCCACCCCGGCCATGCCCACCCAGCCCCCTGAGGTCAACACAACCTTGATGCGGCCCTCAATGAAATCGAGTTTGAGACCCCTGGTTTATAACAATTTACAAAAATTGTATACATTTTGAGACCTGGGTGTATGTGCCAATCGTTCAGTACCGCTGTACCTTTGAACGGTCGCTGAACAAATGAGCATTAAACAAGAATTGCCTGTATTTATGTGATAGGCTGTTCATGCTTTGGAAATGATTCAGAAGAAGTGCCTCTGACCATAAGCACATCTGCCTGCTATTCACTGAAGCAGCTTAATTTTTTTCATGCCTTCCACTGAAACCTGAAAAAAAGATCCTGCTGCTTTAAGGAACCTGCTTATTAAAGGTGACTGTTAAAGCAGAGACACTTTTTCCCTCACATTCATGCAGAATCCTGAAAAGAAATGAGGGTTCTTTAATGAATAGCAGAATTGTGCTTTACAATGAGTTTTGAAGTATGTAAAGCCTTTGAAGATAATTGTCTAGCTTTTGATAAGTCTCCAGTTGTCCTTGCACCCTCTGGTGGCCATGTCTTAAGGCAGTATTAGCAAAATAGCCTTGAATGCAGCTGTATCCATTCAGCCAAACATTTCTGATCAGCTAGGAATTGAGGTCTGAAAAGTATTGATAAATTCCATGATTTGTAGCCCTAGCAGAAACAGAAGGTATCTTATGATAACATCCACCGTAAGACATAATAAACCTATATATCCTGTGTGATGCCAATGTTAATGGTAAATTTGATAAGCAGAAAAATAATCAAGTATTAGGAAAACATCTTCTGAAATATTCAGTTTACTCTACATTTGGACTTCATCCCAAATATAAGATATCTTTATATATCAGAAAGATTATGTAATTTCTCTAAAATGACAATTACCCATATTTTACAATGGGTCTCATTTCTAAACTTGCAAAAATCTGGATGGCAACAACACTGGAGTTCTTTTGTCAAGTGGTCAGCCAGATTTTTGTAGCCCAGCTATTATAGGTCTACATTTGCTCATATTTGATGTATTTCTGGTAAACTGAACTCATTTCCTATGCTGTAGGTGTCCCTGTAAATAGCAGAGTCTCCACAAAAATCCAGCAGCTACTCAATACTCTGAAGCGACCTAAACGGCCACCTCTGAAGGAGTTCTTTGTGGATGATTTTGAAGAAATTGTGGAAGGTATATGGATTGGGTATCTTTCCATGGACTATATAGTATGGCTATTATCATATACCAGTGCACCTCAATCTCTTTTTTCTCACTTTTGCATGTTTACTTTAAGTCTTAGAGTCCATTAATTAATTAAAAGTCTTTTCCTTGGCCAAGTGTTGAGAAAAATTTATGAGATAACCATCTCAGATCAACAGAAGACCTACTAAATGACTAGGGGCACATGGAATATGAAGCTGTTGATTCCAATGCCAAGTTTATTTAAAAGGGTGTTTAGTAGAAGGTATGCCTTCATGGACAGATGTAATATTGTCCTATAAAAATATTCATGTAGAATAAATATTCTTTGAAAGTCAAATTCCTTGAATTAAAATTACCTGATATGTTGGGGGTTTTTTTTGAGAATTTAATAAAACACATTTTGTCTCCTCTTGGCATAGTTATTTCTTTGTTCCTTATTCCATCATCTACTCCCACTTCAGAATTTTCTGCCCTGTTGCTCTATGTAAGGAATAGTTTCTCTTTATTTCTAAAAATTACAATCTTCTTTGCTTCTCTAAATACCAGACAGTTTGTCCCCATTTTTCTTGTCCTCTTCTATCTTTGGTGTATTTTTTTTAGCTCAAGCCCTATTTCTAATCTGTTTGATTGAGAGTTAAAATTTTCTGGGTATGAATTTTAACCTTGGTATTCTATATTACATCTAGTATGTGGTTCATGCTATACAATATAATTATACAGTAGCAGCAAGCGTAATAGTAGGTTTCTACCAAATGCAGTTGGGTTAACAATATGGTTTTCTAGATTTGAAAGCACACGCATTTCCTATCTCCTATTGTGAGACTTTTTTCCTTAGCAACAAATATATTCAAATTGCTTTGGCCTTTAACAATAGTTTTCAAAACCCTGATTATTAGAACCATTGGAGGGGAAGAGTGGGGAATCTTTTGCATCACTAATAGCAGGGAATGTAGACTTTATTAGCATTTTTAGAACATTGTTCCATTTTGTGAATGGTTTTAACATTTGATTGGATGGTGTTTTCATTGTAGTTCCACAGCCAGATCCTAATCAGCCGAGGCCTGAGGGGCGTCAGATGACACCTGTGAAGGGAGAACCCTTGGGTGTAGTTTGCAATTGGCCTCCTGCTTTAGAAGCAGCTCTGCAACGCTGGGGAACAACACAGGCCAAGTGTCCTTGTTTGACAGCCCTGGATGTCTCTGGGAAACCCGTCTACACGTTGACATATGGTGAGTTTCATTAGCTCGATGGTCTTCATGTTTTACCGTACATATCTCTATATTGAGCCATGGTGGTGCAGTGGTTAGAATGCAGTACTGCAAGCTACTTCTGCCGCCTGCCGGCTGCCTGCAGTTTGGCAGTTCGAGTCTCACCAGGCTCAAGGTTGACTCAGCCTTCCATCCTTGCGAGGTGGGTAAAATGAGGACCCAGATTGTTGGGGCCAATATGCTGACTCTGTAAACCGCTTAGAGGGGGCTGTAAAGCACTTGAAGCGGTATATAAGCCTAAGTGCTATTGCTATTGCTCTTTGAGTTTATCTGCTTTGCTTGATGCATTAAGCAGTTAATTGATAAAGTAGTGTTTTGCTAATCTGCATTCATTCTACCCTGCATGGACATTAGGCTTTTGTCTAATGTATACAGCATATATAGATTATATATAGTTATAGTAGATACCGGTAGTTACATCTATGATAACCATAGCACAAATTGTGTATTAAGTTTCACCAAGTAGTCAGCAGATCAATACAAATTGGATACCTTAAAAGAAAAAACAGGTAATCCAAAGCAATGAGAACACTGCTACTATTCTGTTTTGTAGATTTAAATTGTGATAGGTTTAGATTTTATTTGAGATATAGCAAAAACATGTATGTTTGTGTATCATTGGGTATACAGCAACTTTACTGGCTACTTTCTGCTCCATAGCAAGTAAAGCCTCATTCGGGATGGTCAGCAGCTATTACCCTCTGGCTGGCATTACAGGGAAAAACACAATGCTAAGAAAATTCTTGCCTCTCTTGGCTGTCAACCCCAATTTTATTCACAGGACAACTCGACTTACTTCATTAAGATTGTTCATCTGAGGCACTTATCTTTTTGGGCCAAAGTGAATGGCAGTTAAGGTCACATAGCAGTTTTCAGTGGTCTAACCCTGAACCATTCAGTGGGTGCTCCTTTTTATGGTGCCTAAGACATCATTTTTCTCATGCATTTATCAGGGTTTAGCTGCTGAATTTAAATTTTTGGGACCCTTTTCCCCTTCATACTGCAAACTGAGTCAGATATCATGGTTGAAATATGAATGTACTTCTTTGATAAATAATAAATAGTATGTATGTATATAATACTGTTGCTAATGCCACAAATTTGATTGCTTTTTCTCTTTATTCCAGGCAAGCTGTGGAGCAGAAGCCTTAAGTTAGCATATACACTATTGAATAAGCTGGGCACCAAAAACGAGCCTGTATTGAAACCTGGAGACAGGGTAAGATGCTTTACCTTCTAACTCGCACTTCTTATGATAAGCAAGAGTGATCAATCAGGTGTACAGGTAATTCTCACTTAACAGTAATCTGGAATACAATTTTCATTGCTAAGTGATGTGGTTGTAAAACGTGATGTCATGTGACTGCATTGCTTAGTGACAGTAATCTGGCAGTCCCACTACTGCCTGGAGTGGGAGGTGCTGGGTTGGCCAGAACTTTGGGGACCAATTTTAGGTACAGATAGCTCTCGTCTTAATGACCACAGTTGAACTCAAAATTTCCATTGCTAAGCAAGACAATTGTTAAGTGAGTTTTATCCCATTTTACAACCATTCTTGCCACCGTTGTTAAGAAAATCACTGCAGCTTTAAATTAGTAATATGGTTGTTGAGTGAATCTGATTTTATTTATTTATTTATTTATTTATTTATTTATTTATTGAATTTATATTGCTACCTATTTGCACATGGTGACTCAAGGCAGCTTACAGAATATAAAACTTCGTTTAAATCAATAAAACTAATAAAAAATAATCAAATAAATCAATATAATATAGTAATATCAACCCCCATCATTTTCCCATTGACTTTGCTTCTCAGAAGGTCACAAAGGATCACATGACCCTGGGGCACTGCAGTAGTCAAATTCAGACCGTTGCACACTGTCTGAATTTTTATCATGTGACCATGAGGATGCTACAGTGGTCATAAGTATGAAAAACCTTTCATAAGTTACTTTATGTACGAGTGGTTGTTAGCCAAGCACTATCTGTATAACACATTTATTATAATTGGTAGAACTGTTTTTTTGTGTGAGTAACCATGTGAAAGCTACTCGTGTATTTTGTTCAATTAAAATATCCACTTTTACCTGTTAAAAGTAATGGTCAAAACATGAATGCTGTTTTCCCTTCTTTCTCTAATGAAGTATTTTTGTGAATCACAGGTAGCCCTTGTTTATCCCAACAATGACCCTGTCATGTTCATGGTGGCATTCTATGGCTGTTTGCTGGCTGAAGTCCTCCCAGTGCCGATTGAGGTGCCTCTAACCCGAAAGGTAATAGTGATTGATCATAGAGGAGTCATAAGCCGTGAGTGCAAATAAGAAACAAACAAGTTGTTGCTCTTAGATGCACATACATTCTTGAGGTTTCCACCAGTTGTTCCTTTGCTAGGTTCCTAGGCTTGCAAAGAGATGTTCAAGTGGTCCTCCATTTCACAGCTATTATATAGACAAACTCACAAAACCATGGTATCTTTCCCTGTATACTCATTGTGCATGCAGATATAGTGTGAAATAGGAGAAGTATCTCAGAATTAAGCACGTTGTTAAAATAAAATAGTGGGGACACAGAAGTCTATTCTTTATTCCACTGAGTTTTATAGTACAGTAGTCACATAAGGGAAGGGTAGATCCTTCGGTCATTGTTATTATGTTTTAAACATTATTGTGCTTGTTTAACGTTTGACATTTTTACACATTTCAGTTTTAATAAAATTAAGATTGAACAGTGAGAAAAGTAGGCTATTCCATAGATATGTTCATTGTTATGCCAAAAGAACAAATTTATTTAATTTGAACAATAGTCTGAAAGTCAACTTTTATTGAAACTGCTTTTCTTATTAAAGAGATTGCAATTCAGATTACAAGCTGCGTTTACTAAAGAGTCAAATTTTAGGCAATTTTATGCTTTTCTACAATTGATATTATTCTCAAACCACAATCTGGATATGTGCATTTGCTCTGTCACAATGTTACTATCCATTTAGTAATACTTTACTAAAATGTAAGTTTTGTGTGGTTAAAAGTGACACTGGTTACTAGTCTGCAAATCATAGTTGTTCCCTTCGTTTTCTTCAGGATGCTGGTGGCCAGCAGATTGGCTTTCTACTCGGTAGTTGTGGCATTGCTTTGGCCCTCACCACTGAAGTTTGCCTGAAGGGACTCCCCAAAACACAAAATGGAGAAATTGTGCAATTCAAGGGTTTGTTATATTTAAAATGTTTTTTAATATATTTTTTTAAAAGTAATGAAAATGGTTGCCTACATCTACTTCTCCGCCAGTTGTAGAATAAATAAAGTAATTGACCTAAATACAGTTAATTGTAAGTGTACTTGGCATAAGCAGGTTATGAATCTAACTATCACAAAAATATATAGCATCTGTCATTCCTCTAGCAGAGGAATCATTAGATTGTTAGGCCTCAAAAATTAGAACTATCTATACTTCTGCTGTTGAGCCCACCAACCACAGTATCTTTCATAATGGGAACGAACTGGAAATACATTGTCTTGTTGTTCTGTGGCTTTGAACACAAAATAGTGAAGCTCTAAATAGCTTACACATTGAGTATCACTTCATGCTATGAAAATAATAAGGTCTGCTTATTTTTTTTCTCTGTTTCACATATTTGTAAACAGCTGGTGCATAGCAACTTCATCCGATACAATTATGGAAAAATATTTTTTTTAAAAAAGACTTTCATTATCACAATTATTTCTGTACAAAGAGAGTTTCTGAGAAATCTGCCGGTCTTCTGAGACAGCCCTAATTTCAACATTTCCTTTTAAATTAACTTTTCCTGAGGATTAGACATCAGACATTAAGAAAACAGGGGAACTGAATTTGCAGTAGCAAGCTGCTTCTGAATGAGCCAAGTCCCCATGATTTGTACTGTAAGTGCAACCCTAACAGCTTGTGACCTAAAGTTTGAGTTTCTTTTTTGGTTCTAGGTTGGCCAAGGCTCAAGTGGGTGGTTACAGATTCCAAGTACCTCTCCAAAACACCAAAGGATTGGCAGCCCAACATTTCAAATGCAGGGACCGAGCCAGCTTATATTGAGGTATATAGGCGCAAATGGGATTTGGCAAAATAAAATATGTTACGATTGTTAATACCTTTAGGTCATCGCAAATATTTTATGCAGCAGGTATGTCCTCTTTTTCTTGAAAATGTGTGCTTTAAGATTAATTTAGATTTTGTTCATAATCTCAGTCCATGTCTCATAGGGGATTAACAAACGTGACACAAATATTTAAATATTGAAAACACACTTCATCTGAACCAAGGAGGCAGAATTATTGAACACCTCCTCAGTATTTAGCATGTTTAAAATCAAGAATTGCATACCTTTCCAGTATAGCAGCATTTAGGTGTACCTTATCTGATTTGGGCTTTATGGAGAATGTATTGTTTGCTGAACTAGTAGCTAACCTTACAGTGTAAGTAAACATTCTACACTTACAGCAGATTCCCTCTCCCTATTTTTTTATCTGATAGATCTTTTCTGTGCTAAGAATTGCAGAAACCTACATCACAAATTTCCTACATTTATGTAGAACAAAGATGATGTAAGGGAAGAAAATCCAGGCTT
>JANHZT010005719.1:39752-50142 GCA_032468215.1 Stegonotus admiraltiensis | reverse complement strand
ATTCTGGGAGTTGAAGTCCACAGGTTGTAAAAGAGTCATGTTTGCCCACCCCTGGGCTAGCCAAATCCATTTTAGGAGTTTGGGAACTATATAGGTAGTTCTTGGCTTTCAACAGTTCATTTAATGACCGTTCAAAGTTACAATGTCTCTGAAAAAGTGATTTATGACTGTTTTTCCACACTTACAACCGTTGTAGCATCCCCATGGTCACATGACTTACATTTTGGATGCTTGACAGCTGACTCACATTTATGACGATTGCAATGTTTCAGAGTCAGAAGGGCTTTTGTGACCTTCCGACAAGCAAAGTCAATGAGGAAACTAGATTCACTTAACAACCGTCTTACTAATTTAACAGTTTTAGTGATTCACTTAACAAAGGTGGCAAGAAAAGTCGTAAAATGGGGCAAAACTCACTTAACAAATTTCTCACTTAACAACCAAAATTTTGGGCTCAATTGTGGTCGTAAATTGAGGACTACCTGTATTAGAAAGCAATCACCCCGATTCTCACTAAAAGCCTGAAAAGCTTCTCTCAAGGCCCTGGTGCAGGTAGAGAATGTGGGCTTTCACATAACTTGGCCCTGTGGAATTTGTGTCTATACCAAGTCAATCTGTTGAAATAGGGGAATTGTTTTCTGTATTTGAGTGGTGCCAATCTAGACTACAGTTGAAGTAGGAAATGTCACACTACAGCATGCTTTACTGGGGCAACACTTAACATTTCAACAAACGAGTGCAGTGTGCAGAGTAAAACTGTTTGGGGATCCAGCTTTTGAAATAATGACCCAAATCTGAACAGAACCTTCTGATGATCAGGAAACATAGCTTCAGGTGAACCAATTGCATAAAAGTTTTCAGGACTTGTGCGTTGTTGTTGTTTGTCTTCCTGGGTGAAGTACTTTTTGATCTGTATCTTTTGTTGTTATTTTGGTAACAATAGTATCGCTTTTTGTTTTTTTCAGAGTGTAATGAACAAGCTGCACACTGTCAGCGTGCCCTATGCAGTGATGAAAACCTGCCCTCTTTCTTGGGCACAGAGAGTTCACACTCACAAAGGTAGTGTGGATATTGAATTGCATGATTGATTATCTCTAGTATTTTTAGCACCTGCAAAAATGAATGGGGCAGGTGATATTTAAGAACTCTCAAGAGACCTCTAATCCTGTTCCAGTTCTCTTATAGACAGATGTTGGGGGGACGGGACAGGACGGGACTGACAATAGGTGTTGAGCTTTGAAGTTAAAAGCATGTTACCAGGATCCATGATCCATCTGCCCCACTGCTTTGGTTATCCCAGGTTGCTTACTTTTTTCACTGAATAGTCCTAGATCCTTTTGGTAAACAAGTTTCCTCTTCTCAAGTCTGCCTTGGTTCTAAAAAAGTATCCATATATTAAACCTTTTCATTTGTTTTTCAGATTTGGAGAACATCCTTGTGATTGGTTCTCATAAATATGCCTGTGTTTCTGTGTATTGATTTCTACTTTCTCTTCTGTCCTGGATTTGCAGCTAAAGTAGCTTTGGTGAAATGTCGAGATTTGCACTGGGCCATGATGGCTCACCGGGACCAAAGAGATGTCAGCTTAAGTTCCCTACGGATGCTGATTGTAACTGATGGTGCTAATCCTTGTGAGTAGGCCTTGATAGTATTGCCTGCTTGTTAAACAGATTTTCTCCCTGAATTTCTCCGATGTCTGTATGAGTGAGAGGATGAGTGAAAGGGTTGGGCAGTCACCAAAGAAGAGACTGCATCCTCCTTGAAAATGTGTATTCATTTTTCATTCTCCATTCCTTTCAAACTACAAAAATAGAAAGGCAAATGTATGTTAAACAGCTGTTTGCTTTTTTCCACAGTCCTGATATATACAGGCTGTTTGTCATACATTTTATGTACACAAATATTTAAATAATGTACACTTGCATCGAACACTGAGATGCTGAATCTAAACTGGTAGCCCTTCGGTCTTTGATGAACAATGCAAGGGTTTGAACTTGCACAGTTCATCAAAGACTGAAGGACTACCAGATTAGATTCAGTATCTCAGCATTCGATGAGGACCTTCCTCTGATTCTGACTTTTTATTTCGTGAAGGATTTCTAACCTACCTATCCTGAGTGTTCAGGGCAGAGGGTATCACTAAAGCCAACATCCAGAGCTTTATATTTTATTTTAATATATTTATATACGAGTAATAAATAGATGAGATTGCTTTGTATACAAAGCTCACTTTTGCTAGACATAGGGTGAAATGGCAGTCATCACTGTCCCTGAAGCAAGTTTTACGTTTCCTTGTCTTAAGAAGAGTTAAATGGTGTCATGCTGAATGGTATCAGCAAAGTGGTAAAATAAATGATGGAGAGATAAAAGCACTTCTTAGCCTCAGATTGTGAATAGCTTGCATTTTGCTTCCAATCCTCAGTGAAACAATCAAAGTTGTGCGGAATTCATACAAAAATTGGATCATTAAAGGGGAAAGGTGGAAATATTCCTCTAAAAGGAATTTTAAAAACCAAGTAGCTTTAATGGGCCACCTAAGGGAAGGAAGCAGGAGGGCCAGCCTAACTGTGTTTGAATTGCACATGAGAAATGATCCAAAGGTCTTTGAAAAAAATGAACAACAGATTTTCATGGGATTCCTGCTGCTCAGTGGGCTTAATGAATTGTCTGCCCAGATGGTGCTAAGAAGAAATGAGATTTGAATGCAGTTATGATTTCTGGAACAAGTGGAGGCAGGGAGACTGCAGCAGGAAAATGTGTGTGTCGCTCTTTTCTGGACAGGATGCAATCTCTTATTTGAAATTGTATTTTATGATTCAGAAAGAATCTGCAAAAGCTTTTAGCTGTGCAAGCCATTATTCAGAATTGCATTCTATATTTGGGGTTAAAATTAGTTCTGGTAATTTCTTTTTGGATGTTGGGGAAAAAATAAACAGGTGGAAGGTGAGTTTGATTTTGCCTTGCATAATCCAGCATTTGCAGTTTTATTTCTGCAAGAGTTTATTAAGCTTTGTGCATGGTTGATCTATGGACAATCCCTCTGCAAATGATGATGTAAGATGCTCAAAGTTCAAGTCTATATTACAGCATTGTAATTAAATGAAGCAGTTTAATTTTAGAAAGAGGTACTCTATTACAGCAATTACACATATGTGCAGTGCATTAAATCTTTTAGAAAACAAATTACATTTAGAGGTCTTATAAATAGCAGTCATCATGGCTTTTAAAGAAGCCTTTGTGTTTCTGTTATCAGGCCCTAATTCACTATTTCAAATAAGAATGTAATTGCTTTCCAGGGTCTGTGTCCTCGTGTGATGCTTTCCTGAGTCTATTCCAGAACTACGGGCTTAAACCAGAGGCAATATGTCCTTGTGCTACATCTCCTGAAGCAATGACAGTGGCTATCCGGAGGTAAAATTGGATCTCGCTTTTCCAGGACATTTCCATTATCTGCTAAAGAGACACTATTAATTTACATTTCATGTACTGTATCATTTCTTATCTGGCATTTCAGAAGCTAAAATTAGATTCCTTTCTTGAAATCGTTATAAGATACATCCATACTGAACATTGAGTGGAGAGACAAAAATTCTGATGGAGAACAAAGTACAATGAATGAAAAATGTTTTTGTAAGGAATGTATGAAATTGCAGAACTATAAAAACATCTATAATGTTTTCTGTTTTGCTATTTTTTATTTTACACTGGCTTATATCATACAGAATATATCAAGGATTTTTTTGGGAGGGTTTTTTTTCCAGCTATCCATATCCTGTGCAAATCAGTTGCATACTGCAATTTAATTTAAAGATTATAATGGATATTTGTCAGCTTACATTTTGCTCATATAATTAATTTTCTCACAGTCTAGTAAGTGATTATAACTTTTGCTACCATTACCTGAAAGCAAACATTCAATAGAACTGTGTTTCCTAAATGAATTTATGCACAGGAGGCTCCTTAGCCATTATTCTGAGGGGTTTACTGTGTCAGTTCCTTTCCAAATACTTGGTTCTGATGGGGAATTTTAAACATTCAGGCGACTAGAAAAGCCTGGCTATCTGAAAATAATTTCAAAATGATGGAATCCAGCAGTGTCCTCCTGTCTATTACCTTATTTATTTATTTAATTTTATTTATTTATTTAATAAAATTTATATGCCGCCCTTTCTCCAAAGGACTCAGGGCGGCTCACAACAATTAAAACAAGCCAGTTAAAAATATAAAATACATAAATATGCGTATATAATTTACATTAAAACCCAGGAAAATCGAAAAACCCCTCAGTCCAGGCTGGGCGATGTGAACAGCCATGTTTTTAATTCGTGGCGGAAGGTGCGAAGGTCAGGAGCCAACCGGAGCCCCAGGGGGAGTTGATTCCAAAGGGTGGGCGCGCCCAGAGAGAAAGCTCTACCACTGGGGGTCGCCAGCTGACACTGTCTAGCTGATGGCACCCGGAGTAGGCCCTCCCTGTGAGAACGCACCGGGCGATGGACAGCTGTTGCTGACAGCAGATGGTCTGCCAAATATCCTGGGCCTAAGCCATGTAGGGCTTTATAGGTCATCACCAGCACCTTGAATCTCATCTGGAGGGCAACTGGCAACCAATGCAAGTCGTGCAGGAGAGGTGTAACATGGGAGTATTGGGACTCTCCCATCACAACCCACGTGGCCGCCTTATGGTGTAGGGATAAGAATAAGTGAGATAAGTTCAACTTTTTTCCTGTAGGAAAATCTCAAGCTCCAGGCAAGTGGATTCAATTACAAAATTGTGCCTTAAAATATGGAGCCAGATGCAGAATTAGTTCCTTTTTTTGCAGCTTTTGTAAATTAATGGGAGTTGGAAATTCAGCCCAGTGTATGGCAAAACACCCAGTGATTTACTCATAGATTCTGATTCACCTTCGCACAACTTTGTGGTCATAATGGCATCTGCCTTTCTTTTCAGACCTGGTGTTCCCGGGGCACCTTTGCCTGGAAGAGCTATCTTATCAATGAATGGTCTGAGCTATGGCGTCATTCGTGTAAATACAGAAGATAAGAATTCTGCTCTCACCATACAGGACGTTGGTCATGTTATGCCAGGTGGTAAGTGTCCTTGGAATGGAAAGATAAGTTACACAGGCTCTCGCATTGCTTTCTTCAAGGTCCTGCTAAGATACAAGCTCCATTTGGATCCTCCTGCCCCCAAACTGTTTGCACTCCAGAGTTTCCTTTTAAGAATTGCAATTGAATTTTAAAAATCGGCATTTAGGCTTGCCTTATTTCATTTTCCCTTCCCTTTCTTTTTGTGCTTGTGTATCTGTATGCATAGGCTGTCTTTTGGAATATAATCTTTAGATTGTAGATTTGAGCACTCCCTTCTTTCTATTAATACTGTGTGTGCCATTTTAAGAGCCTTTTTGGTTGAAGAGTAAAGGAAATGTGTGCTTAGATTAAATAAATAATAGGAGTAAAGCATCCATAATGCGAAACCACATAGCTTACTGTGCTACTGCTGGAGCCCCAGCTGCTGGGTATAATCCTTTGCTGTTGCACTCTTGAGCCTCTGCATGCTGACAACAGATCTCTTCATCTATTTGGATATTCAAGTCTTTTGAGGCTTATTTAATTCACTGAGTAAGAAAATGGGACATTGTGTTTGCCTAATCTTTCTTCTGCTTAGGGTTCACATTACCTTGCTTTTAGGGCCCTATTGGGTCTTCCCGCATGCTTGCAACTAATTCTCCATCTCCGCCCCTTCCTCCTATCCTGTGTGCAGAAGTCTGAAAATATGCAGAGTAAGTGAAATAGCTTTTGCACGAACAGAATTATGGAAACAGGCTTTTTCAGGCAGGGGAAAAAAATGGTCCAAGTGCTTTGTGTGACTCAAATGTTTTAAACAGCAAATACAACTGTGGGCACTAACATTGATTTACATATGTGGTTTGCTTTCTATATAATAGGCAACCATATTGTGCACTGAATCCTTGGAACGCATTCAGCTCCCATTGTATTTCACTTCCTGACTTTAATATCTTCTGTGTTTTCAGCTAAATTCCTGTCCTTGTGTCAGGTGAAGACTTTCATAATAGCATGTGATTTGTTCTAGGAATGATGTGTATTGTGAAGCCAGATGGCTCCCCTCAACTTTGCAAGACAGATGAGATTGGGGAAATCTGTGTTAGCGCCAGAACAGGAGGGATGATGTATTACGGGCTGAGTGGAGTAACCAAGAACACGTTTGAGGTACAGTAATCAAATTGCATTTTCTGTTTTGACTTGGACTATATCTGGTTTTGTTCAGTTAGCCGTTTGGAACAGATCCGTTGTATTGCTAATTTGCAGTGTTGATAGTGAATGTTGTTGAAAGTGAATGTTTAAGAGCCGTGGTGGCGCAGTGGTTAGAATGCAGTACTGCAGGCTACTTCTGCTGACTGCCGACTGCCTGCAATTTGGCAATTCAAATCTCATCAGGCTCAGGGTTGACTCAGCCTTCCATCCTTCTGAGGTCCACAAAATGAGGACCCAGATTGTTGGGGGAAATAGGCTGACTCTGGAAACCGCTTAGATAGGGCTGTAAAGCACTGTGAAGCGGTATATAAGTCTAAGTGCTATTGCTATTTTCTGAAGCTCTCTTTGAGCTGAGATTTCAAGTGTGTTATCTGTGCTCTGAACAGCTAAATTATACCAGCTTAATTTTCACTATTTAAGCAATAACTGGGGAGGCGAAGGGCTTTCAGGGTTCATATTAAGCAATACCAGTGAGTCCACTGATTTGTTTATAGTTAAAGTTAAAAATATTTTTATGATATGACAGCATACTATTAATACCGAACCAGAAGTACTACTTAAAATGAGCAAATTAATCATCCACCTGAATTGTGAGTTTTAAGTGTTGTTAATCACTTTGAAGCCAATTTAGAATGGGCATGCTGCTGGTGTGTTAACATGCTGGAAGGAAGTTTATTGAGCATAATATATTTTTACATAAGAATTTTTGTGATGTATTATACATCTTACATTTTTACATTGGATGTCTATCCTGTGAAACTAATTAATTGCACAGTTGGGCACCATCAAAATATTAAGCATTTCTTAACAGCAGGAACTTTCTCATTCTGGTTGTTAAGAAACGAAGAAGTACAATGGGAATAAATACAAGAGCTCCCTAATCTATGAACAGCAGTTCCTTGTTTACCTTGCTAAGACATTTCTGCTGGCAAGCCGTCCCTTGTTCATTTCTTCTGAAAATGAAGGTCTTGCGATTTAGGGTTCTGTTCAGGATAATTGTAGATACCCAAGGAAAGACTTCTGCAAGGAAGAAGCTCACCTTGTCTGGAATCTTTTCCTGGTCTCCCGTTTTATTGTGCCTAACTGTGAAGTCTTTTTGTTAACTTGCTTGTTTTCAGGGTTTTTAATCAGTTCTGGAAAATGTCAGTGCTGTGATTAAATTGATAAAGGTGCTGCAGTAAAAAGAACAGATTTTTCAGCTGTTTTGTCTTTTTCCAGGCAAAAAGGCTTTGGCTGTTCAATCACCAACAATCTTTCTCTTCTTCCAGGTCTTCCCAGTGAATTCAGCTGGTTCTCCTGTGGGAGATGTGCCTTTTGTGCGATCTGGCTTGCTGGGGTTTGTTGGGCCTGTACGTTTCAATTGCCTGTATTGTTATTATTATTATTGTGTGTCAACCTTTAGGTTGACGCTGAGCTCTCTCTTATCCTCCACTTCTTTAGAGCCCAGACGTACATTTCACAGCCTTTGTCATCAACATATACAGTTATTCACTGCTTTGCACATCAATGGTCAGTGACATTTCACAAGTTGAGCCTATGAAGCTGGTGTGCATAAACTGGAATGTGAATCCGAGTTTAACTATTGACTATACACATATTGTTAAACGAGCAGAGTGGCTGATACATCATATGCTTTGAATGCTTTTGGTGACACCTCTAAGATCCCCCCCCCGCCCGCTATCAGATATATCAGTTATGACTAGGAGTTTTGGTGCATCCTTATTCCTTCATTGTCTGTGCAGTAGCAACCACAACGATGAAAAATACTACCCTACCTCCCTTTCCACTGTATGCAGAATACAGAAGCATATCGCATTTTGACTTAATACACATTCTGTGCTTTTAAATTGGAATATCCTGGTACACGATTTAGAAATTAGCCCAGTGCTGCAATTTCTGTTTTTTGTAGGGTAACTCATTATCACTCACCCATAAGCCTTTATAAACAGTCTTATGTTCTTTTGTCTGGATTTATTTTCTTCTATCTGCCATAAATAGTAAATGCTTTTTATTTTATTTTTTTAACGTAGGTATTTCTAGGGTGTAGAAGCAGGGGGTGCAAGGGGGGAATTTACAGTCCAGCAAAGTTGGATGGTGGCTAAAATAAAAGACATTTTATAAAAGGCAAGGGAAGCATTTGACATTTGTGATAGGCATTTTTTCTTTTCTTTTTTCTTTATAGGGCAGTCTGGTATTTGTGGTTGGAAAAATAGATGGGATGCTGATTGTTAGTGGACGCAGACATAATGCTGATGACATTGTGGCCACCGGATTGGCAGTTGAATCCCTAAAGACGGTTTACAGAGGAAGGTTAGTTTACATCTCTCTAAATAATACTATGATAACATTATTTTTTTGATAGGCAGTTGTTGGAATCAGGCTGTTCAATTAGTAATGTTCGCCTATGAATCCAAAGCAGTCTCTTGGTCATCTAAATGGCAGATTCTTATCTTCTTCTGAGAGTAGCTTGGGTTTTCCTGAGGTAGCCCTTCTTAATGTCTTCCGGGCTCAATGTCTCCCATCCTGAAAAACAAGAAGCAAAGAAGAATCTGCCATTTGCCACTCCAGCTTTCACCAAGAATGGTCCTCAGGTCAGGCAACCCAGCAAAAGACGGGGTGGTGGGACCATTTTTAAATCTCCATCTAGACTTGTAGGAGGATTAATAAGTGAAGAACTGCATCTTCCTTGTAAAACATTCTCTTTCTCCCCAAACATTTGACAGAAATCATTTTATTTTTTACCACCACCCTCAAACAAATGCAGCAGAAAAAGACCAGTCCCAAAGAGAAAAAAAAGTCTCCAGCATCTCTCCACCAGTAATTGGCAGCCAGATAAGCATAGATTAACTCCAAGATTAACTTCAGACCAACAATCAAGTAAGCAATACCCCAATCAAAAAACTGCCAAAAAAGACATCAGTAAACAGCCCAACCAAAGAACCTCCAAGACTACTCCCACCCACACAGACAGGCAAGCCACTAGAATGTAAACTGAGAGCAAACGCCATTCCTTACTAGCACTGATGATGTTACCTAGTTTGGGTAATGAAATGTCTGCAAGGAATCAAGGAAGCTCAGAGAGCACCAACGACCCTCAGAAAAAGACTTGCCCTTTTCATATAGAATAAACATAGGCCAGGATTCAGCCCAGGGGTGGGTTCTACTTACCTTTACTACCGGTTTGCAATGGGCTTCTGCACATGCTCAGATCATCAGTTATGACATCTGGGCGGGTGGGCAGAGCCTCTCACCGCTTTTACTACTGGTTCTAAAGAACCGGACAGAACCTGGAGCAACCCACCACTGATTCAGCCCCAGCATTGCTAAAGGCATGGCTGCTACCTATAACCTCCCCATTTTTTCCCCTTTGAATTGGCAGCTTTAATAATTTTAGTACAGATAACAGCTTTCTTGATTTTTATTTCATTAAAATATCAGTCCAAAATATGTGGCAATTACTATTGCAGGCTGCCATCTGTTTGATTGAAACAACAACAAAAAAAAACCACCCAAAAAATATTGTGCCAAGGATTTGTACAGTAAAGGGTATAGTGAGGACATCACCCTGCTCTCAATCATTTAAAAAAAAAAGCAATACTGAAACTTCATAATGCCATCCTGTTTCATGAGAATTCATGTTCTTACTCTAACATGCTTTAACATTTGGTAATCTCGTGCAGTTTTGATTTTTTGCATATCTCCCAGACACCATTTGAGGTAAAACTGGTGACACAACTCTAAGGCAACTGAGCCCAGCCGTACAACCTTTCTTCTGTTTCTTTTTTAAGGATTGCTGTGTTCTCTGTGACTGTGTTTTATGATGAAAGGATTGTGGTGGTAGCTGAACAACGGCCTGATGCTTCTGAAGAAGATAGTTTTCAGTGGATGAGTCGCGTACTGCAGGTCAGACTTATGTTTTCTCTCTCTCAATAGATGGGCAGTAGCCACCATTGACCTGGACTTAGATCTTTTGCAGGCACGCAGGGACTTGTTCTTGACTTATGAAGCATTTGACTCCTCCCTCGAGCTCAGCTTGGTCATCTGCTACACCAGTGGTAGGCAAACTTGGCTCTTTCACACCCTGTGGACTTCAACTCCCAGAATTCCTAAGACAGCC
>JANHZT010005716.1:35965-53437 GCA_032468215.1 Stegonotus admiraltiensis | reverse complement strand
GAGCCTGGTGAGATTTGAACTCGCAGTAATTGCAGGCAGCTGACAGCTAAGTGCTACTTAACAGCACTTTAGTCCACCTCGCCACCAAGGCGCAGTCTTATATTTCTTACTTTCATAACAGCCTAACATAATATACTTTCGTATCATACCCAAACTTACCTTGTGATTATCTGCAATGAAAGGAAATTGCTTGGGTTGCAAGTACTGTGTCTTAGGGATATCCAGTCCATCTTCTCCATACAGAAACTGAACCACACTGCCATCACTATCTCGTACAGACATGTCATAATGAACAATCAGCCCTTCTAAATGTTTTATGATACACCTATTTGAGAACAGCCACACATGAAGGAAGAGCCATTTAGAATTATACAACTACACACAATCCTATGTCTTATTTTTGTTTCTTTTTTAATCCTAAAGCTGCTTAAACTAGGCAGAAACTACAAAACAATCTAAAGGGCTTCAAAAGACATTTTTACCTTTGAAGGTATCCTGATCGGCTGGTTTTAACTGCAGTATCCACCAGACCTTCCCTACCAGCCATACAATGGAAGAAGAATTCCTAGAAAACATAGATTCTCTGTGAGTAAAATACATTTTCCCCATATGAGCAGATAATAGCATACTAGCCTTTTAAAAAGCAAATGGAACAGGAACTAAAATTATGACTATGAATATTGCATGCTTTTTGATAAACATATTGTATAACAGAAACAAATTTCAGAGAAGAGAAATCAGTATGTATTACTTACTGAAGGCTTGATGCCAGTAAGAAATCTACTAGCTACAAATCCTCCTGATTTGGGGGAAAAGTCATAAGGCTGGAAACATGGCAATGATTTTCCAGATGCCATCAAAGGAGGCCTTCGACCTTCTAATTCAATCTGGCCCAGCAAGCAAGAAATCTTCAAGGCAAGAGAAATAACAAAGACATAAACATTAATGTAAAAACACCACAGCTATAATTAGATAAACCTCTTCTAGACACAATAAATGATTAATTTTCTAATATAACAGCATCAGTCAGTTAGAAATGGACCCATATATACTGTTTTAATAGCTTTATACACTGATAAATAAATATATACCTGCATAGTATTCACAGTAGAACCTTTGGCTCCTGATTGTACCATCAACTGCAAATTATTATCTGGGAAACTTCGGTGAAGCCCAAGAGGCATGCACACCTAGAGTTTTTAGCAAAAATAAAAGTTAGTTTAAGTCATGGCAAATCTATCCAGAGAACATGGAAGAGCAGAGAGAGATGTTCTAATCAGGTATCACAGAAACAAATAGTCACAGAGTAATAATTATCCATATATCTGAACTACAGCTAGAACTATTTCAATTTTTTACAACATAATTTTAATTTTATTAAAAGTTTTAAAAAACAATAGTAAAAATTAATACAAATTAAAACAAAGGTAAGAAGAAAAAAGAAAAAGAAAAAAAAGAATTTTTACTAAATTACAAAAAAGAGACAATATAAGAAAAACGCAAAGCAAAAAGGGATATAAAGAATTGACTTTCAATCTTCTTTATGGAAGTTATAAGTACAGTTGTAGATTTACCTTTTTCTCTAAAGTTACATAATAAGTCTGTTCCTTCTCTAATCTATTTTATCTAATCATCAAACCTGTTCAGTTCTTTCTGTTTTACACAAAAATCTGTAAGGGGTTTTCAGTCAGTGATAAATGTAAATTCTGTGTTTTCTCTGATCAAATAGATCAACTTGCCATCTTATCAAGTGCTATCATTATCACCAAATATTTCTCCAGTGTACGGTCAAATTGTATTTTCAAATCTTTCCATCTTTGTCCATAAAACTTAGCTGTGTTTATTTTATATAAAAACAAAGTCCTATGACTTTTTTCCAACTGTCATCAGTCCACAGAGAGAAAGTTCTGGTTTCAGTTATATATTAATCTTTAAAATCCTCTAAATCAGTGTATACATCTAAGCTTTTTTGCACATTCATAGAGCATAGAGCAGATATTATGTTACTGTTTGAGTCCCCTATAAGATATATAGCTCACAGAAATATACACATTTTCCACAAAGAAATAAGCACACACACTTTCTATTAAAAACATTTCCAAAATCTGAATTTATGTTAAAAATAAAGTATGAGGTTTCTCAAATATGTAAAACAAACCTTGTTGATCTCATTGTTGCAACAGTTGACTTCTTCTTTGAACTTTAAATCAATCATGTTAAAATCTCTCTGATCTTTCTGAAGATGGGCATCCTGCCATTTACTTCGAAGTTCTTCACAGGATGAGGTTTGGGATAGATTAAATGCAGCTCTAATGGCCTGAAAAGTTCAAAATTTTTTTAGAGAATATAACACTACTTTCTTGATGAAGACAGATCATTCACCCACCATACTCCAAAGCATGAGTTTACCTTTATACCACAGTTGGTACTTTCCTTAATGATGTCGCACCTCTTCTGATCTGCCTTATATTTGACCAAAATATCCTCAACTCCTAGAATAGAAAGATAAAGAATCCTTTCATTTGAGGTTTTAGAAAAGTAATGTATTTTGTTTTTATTATTGTTAATGTTGTAAGTAAACCACCATGATAAAATCTGCATTACATCAGGAGGGATATAAATATTTGCAATAATTGAAGCTATGATGATAAGAAATTTCATGTAATAATGCCTCTCAGAGCCAATCTGGAGAGAGCAGCACAAAAACTTAGTAATAAATAAAAATAAATACTAGAACATATTCTCAGACTTTCTTTTATTAATATTGTTTTAAATGTTTTATTGCATAAGCTTTGACAAATTATTTAAACAGAAATGACACATTTTCCCATGTTTTGTTATTTCTCATTATTGTATTATTTTCCAATTTTAAAATATGTTTTTTGTTATAGTGCCTTTGCTGTATTACATGGAAAGATTTCTTTCTATGGAAAATATTCTTCCTCTTCCCAAAATATTAACATAATTGCTAGAAGTAGCTGCTAGAGCTTCAAGCCAAGCAAGGTTATGCCACTGGCTTATAGTTCCTCAGTGGGGAAAAATTCCATCAGTCACAGCTATCAGAATTGTTTCCACAGTTATTGTATAACATGTGTAAACTTAGAATCACCTAGTTCTTTAAGAGAGGAATGCAATGTTTGGCATCAGGATACATCTATCTGTTGGCTCTATATTTGTCACAGAAGTTTAGAATCACACATACATACCTTAGACACACAAACAAATGACTGGATAAAATACATACAGAATGTCTGTGGTGACATCAGAGCTGTTGGTCTGGGATATGATGTGCATGTACAGGAGGCAATGTCATTACCAAGACAACAGTCACGTAAGTGGGGCTTAAGCCCATTCCAATAACTAATTTGAGAAAATGCCTCAGGCAGGTCCCTCTGTCATTCACAAACTTAAAGTGAAGGAGAGTGAAGCATATTTAAACTTGTGATGCAATGATAAAGTACCATGGCCCATGATTACATTGCTTAGTGACCGCAATCCTATTGTCATTGTTAAGTGATGATCATAAGTTGTTAAGTGAGGACCTCCACACAATCTCCTGCTGGCTTACAACAACCACAGTCAGAGGGTGAACAAGCAGAAAGTTGCAAGTTTCAGATGGTTGACAAACAGGCCAACAGGCAGGCAAGTATCTTTTACCAGGCAAAGAAGGCTGTGTGGATAGCAGCTGTGATGCAAGAGAATATGGGTGGTTGCCAGGCTTCAGCAGGTGTGCAAGACTGCACCAGTGGCTGGCAGGATGTAAGGGTGATGGGGCTGAAACTGACTATCAGGTATAGGAGGGTGCAAACATGCCCAGTATGGCGTAACACAAGGAGGCTGGGAGTGACTGTTACCAGTTGGGGTAGACTTACCTAGCAACTTGTGACCTTCCCACTTGACTTACTTTTGGGAAATTGGCAGGAATGATCACAAATGGCAATCACATGACGAGACGCTTTAACTGTCCTAAGCACAATGGTTGCTAAGCACCTAGATCACAATCATCTGTGTGCAGAGAACTGATAGTACAGCTTATTCAAGCACAATTCTGAATTGTCACCAAATGAGAGGTTGTTAACTGAGTGCAGTCTGTGTATGGAATTGGTTGCTTAGTCTGATCTACCTTGTAAGTCCTAAAGTTATGACAGTAATTGGGACTGGGATTGCTCTCATTAAGCAATGTGGCCATAGCACATTGCTTAGTGATGACAATCCAGGCAATCTTCTTGTCATCATAATGCCAAAACACACGGATCATAAAGTGGGAAGCAGAGGGAGTCAAGGTAAGGAGTGCCCTAGGGGGTGAAAGAGATCATGGGAGACATGCTGCAGGCCACGTGTAAATTGGTGGGTGTTACAATGTGGCCCAAGCTCAGGAATAGCAGGAAAAGAAGGTATGGGATGTGTGCATGTATGAGAGAGAAGAGCACATGGTGCATGTGCAGAGAGCTGGGGAAGGAAGGGACTGAGATTGATGGTTTCAAGAACAGGGAGGTTGAGGAAGGAGGGCACCGGTGCAAGTGAATGAAGTGGTAAGGAGGGTATGGCGAATACGAGCAAAGAAAGACTGAGTTGTGGGGGGGAGGCTTACCAGAGCAACTTGGGCCCTTCCCTGCCACCTTCCCCATTGACTCTGTGGGAAGCTAGCAAAGAAGGTTCTGCTTCATTTTTTAAAAACCTTTTTTAGTTTTTTCTCTTTTGCATAATGTTGCTTACCCTAGTGTCAAGACGAGAAGGGTTAGTTTTACTCACCCATTGTAAAACCCCTGTAGAACTGTAGGTAGGCAGTGAAGATTCGAGCTAGAGCAGTTAGCAACTTTCCACTAGTCTCACCCCCATAAGCCTCATGGCAACAGTGGACTAAACCATAGGCAGAGCTCCCATACTGAGCTTTATCCAAGACCCCACAGAGCAATTCTCCATTTCTAATAAGAACCTGTCAGATGCAAAAGAAATTAACATTAAATCTTGCCTACATCTAGACTGAAGATGTTCAGATCTATTCATACAAATTTGTATGCCTATTTTCATTTTGCATAAACAAACAAATGCTCCAGTTTAAAAAAAGTCTGAAAAACTAAACAAATAACTGCAAAATAAAGATTAATGAGACAATTACATTTTAATCATGGAACAGATTTTTCACCCAGCTGGCTGGTAAGCAATTAAATTAAAAGGACGATGCCGTCCTCCAAATTCTGCCAAAGTTCCATGTTATGGCAGACAAGATCCAAAGCACCCTCAGGACAGATTTCAATAGCCATGAAGTCCATTTGGCTAGCGCCAATAGCTTACATCTTTTCCATAGTTGATTCCTACCTGAGATTCACACATAGAGCCAAGATCTGATCTATGAATTCTACAGGCAGATGCCGTTGTCCAGGCTTTTTCACTGATCTTAGCTTTCCCAGATAGATTTAGTGGAATGTGATCTTCTGGAATTACGTTTAATAACAAAGTAGAAACAACCTAAAGAACAACACAGGACACAAATATAGCTTAAACATAGAAGACATACTTCTATAATTATATGCATATTTTTCATCTGTTAAGAAACAGCAAAACACTTATCAGAGTACATAAATAATAAATCATACAAGGGTAACAGTGCTATTTCAACATGGAAAGTCATTACAAAACATCTAATATGAGAATGAAAACTATAAAACAGAAAATGTGAAATCTACTCAAAAGGCCACTATTGGAAGAAAAATAAGGGGAAAATTATGAAACAGACATGATGGGGAATAGGAGAAGGAAAAGCAGGAGAATATGTGAATAAGAGGGTGATAATATCAGTAAAGAATGAAAGAACAGATAATATGAGAGTTATTCAAAAGTTAAAGGAACCTGGTTCAAGATGACAAATAGTAGATTTAATTTTAAAAAGAGAAGCAAACATGAAAAGTAATTAATGAAATGAAATTCCAAATGAAATAAAAAACATATAAAGAAACAAAATTAGTTTTAGCTATTAAGTTTCCAAGCACAACCAAGAAAGTGTTTAAAAATCTAAAACAAATGGGATGATGGAAGAGAGTAACATCGTATCTGATCTGATTCACAACTGGAGTAGATTTCACCGTTAGGGAGAAAAAAACATGGAAACTCTCCAGACTGCTATCCATATATTATTATATTCATAAATATTAAATTACACCAGAAAACATGGGTAATTTGGGTAACCTTTCAAGTTGCCGAGTTCTGTTTTTCAACTAACAACATTGTTGTTACATTTTTTCATAAAATTAAGTCTGAACAATGTAAGAAATATACCCAATATCAAGATTGAGTGTAAACATACCAATACAAAACAAATAAAGAAAGAACTCTTTTGAATTTGGAAATAAAGAGTTCACTAAATACTATACTTTGTTGACTGGGTAAGCAGCATTCCATTTATATTTTAAAAAATCAAGATATTTTTAACCTACCTGCTTTCCTGTCCATAAGTATCGTGGCTTTATAATAGCTGGAGGTAGCAGTTTCACTTTTCCTTTTTTGTCCATCAGTCCTTGATACACCAGCTCAACATACTGCTCTCGAGTGAAGAAACAGCCTCGTGTAGTCATGCTAGTACCAGACACCATATGGTCTTGAATCAATCCTGCCAAGGGTTTCCCATCCTGAGGAATCAAGTAAATACATTAGTAGGTTCAATAGTGGCTCCTAAAAACCAATAGAATATTGTCTGTGAATGATTACTCAATATGTCGATTCACTGTTGTATGCTAATAACTCTTGAGCATGTACAAAGTATGGAGCTTACTCAATTTCTTTCTTGGGACAAGCTATGTACTGAGTATTATGGATAACTTCAGATTACGCAAGGGACTATTATTTAACTAAGTTTGATTTTTTCTAGCACAAAGGAAGTTGCTACTTTTTGCAGGGTAGCTGCTACCCCTCACCTAATGCCAGCTGCATTCCAGAATGGTCTGATTGTCAAGTACTTATTGAAGGCTACCTAAGGAAGAACTCTGACTTTCTGGCACTCAGAACAAATACTCATGACAAAAGGGGTGACGATAGAAGCTGCTACTGCAAATTGTTCGATTGTGGTGCTTTTGTTTTGTTTTGCTGCCTACAATACGATGGAGAAAGTCTGATACATTCAGCCAGTTTTTTACATAGCAGAAACAAACTAATGTAGGATTTTAAAGGTTTTAATTATTTTAATTTAACACCCAGTTTTAATGTGGACTTTAAATTTTACTGTGATATTAATTTCATCACAGAAAGGGGAGAGTGTAAATGCAAGACAAGATATGCAGTCCCCATAGAGAAGAATACTCTCCAAATAGAAGAACTACATGACCAAGGTTATGCAGGAACAGAAGCACTAGCCCAGAGGTTTATACATAGCAACTATGTAGTTTGTTTGGAGCGCTGTGCGGGAAGAAGACTAAGGCCATGTCTCTCCTGACTATCTAGGGCAGGGGTCACCAACCTTTCGGACCTCAGGGACCACTAAATCCATAATTTTAAATCTCATAGACCACTAATATGGTCTGTCTAATGACCAGCTGGGTGGGCATGGCAAGGTGGTCATGTGAATGGATGGGCGTGGCAAACGATGTCAGTCACGTTGAGGGGCACCTTGCCAGCCTCTACTTGCTACTCCTCGCCTGCCTGCCTGGGCTCCTTAGGGCCCAACAGGAAGCAGTTGCTGAAGCAAAGCAGCCACTATGAGAAAGAGTTGGCAAAACAGCTCAGTTCAAATTGGAATCTGGCTGAGAAGGAGGCTCAGCAGAAGCACCTCACTGAGGACTACAAGCATAGGCTTTCCAAGCAGAGGGAAGGCCTGCAGGAGTGCAAGGCCAGGTACCAGCTCCTGGAGGCTCAGCAGGCTGAGATGGTCAGCCAGTTCTAGGACATGATGCTGTCCCACTGGAACGAGGCCCTCCGGCTCCTTGCCACCAGTGGCGCTTCCCTCCAGCCTTCGCCCAAAGCCCCATACCAGGAGGCTGAAGCAGACCCTAAGTCAGAATTTCTTCCCCCTCTGACCTGCACAAAAAGACCCCAAAGGGGAAACTCTCTGCAGCAACATTCATTGCACATATCCAGCCCAGGGGCTGTAGTTTGAAGACCCCTGATTTAGTGCAATATAAAAAATGCAAATAATTTTTCTGGGGACCACCAAAATTTTCTCACAAACCACCAGTGGTTCATGGACCACCAGTTGGTGCCGCTGATCTAGAGTGTGATACCTTTTCCAGATGATTCCAACTGACATTGACCCCATATGTCCCATGGCACTCCTGGTTATCCAAAGCCAGAAACATTTAAAGGAACTAAAAATATGTTTCCTCTAATAAAATTGTATATGGGCAACCAATATCTTTAGGCTTTGAATTTATTCTATCCCACAAAATGTCTCACTCGCTACATAATCTTTTCAACAGGAGCAGCGCCAAAAAGCTAAGGGCAAATCAGACTACCTTGTGACCAGACCAGAATGGGCTACATTAGACTACATCTTATAACCAGTTACAAGCAGGAGATTGAGTGTATTGCAAAGTATATGCATCAGAGAAAAGATTCTGTGGAAAGGAACTGCAGTGCAAAGCTTGAAGGTCTGACTTAGGTTCACCTAAGTCATCTGAGGTGAGTTCTAGCTCCAAAAACCCCAAAAGTTCTACTAATTTGTTCCAGGTTCCCAGGAAATGTGCAGAAGAATAAAGATGAATTCTGACTACAAAATCCTGAAGAGTTGCAAAGATAAGTTTTAATGGATTTTGAGGCAATAGTCCTCATAGCAATTTCATTTTCATATTTAGGCTTCTGTAATTATTATTTAGCTCAATTTATTATATTCTTATTCTTTACTTTCTGCCTCACAGCAAAGTGATGGTTCTCCTAAAAACTGTGTTCCTGTTGGTAACTGTGGTCTATTTACAATTGCTAAGGTGGAGGATTGTTGCATTCTCCACCTTAGCAATTGTAAATAGACAACAGTCACCAACAGGATATTGATATTTCTATCAATAATTTTTATTTAACTTTAGACTACTTCATAATTCTATCTGGAGAGTCTTTCTCTGATACAGAGAGAATAAAGTGGAGTCTGTGTTTAAAACAAGCTTCATAGGATGTACTCTGTAAACTACCCCAATACATAAATCACTCAGCCTCAATCAGAAAGGGCAATATTCTTGTATATTGAACCCACCAAACTTTATACAGGGTGGAAACAAAGGGCAATTTTGCTGGGACACAATTGTGTACAAGTATTTTGTTGTTGTGACAAAAATACATACTTTTTCCTACCATAAAATGAAAATGGTACACAAATAATAAAGCTCATTGATGTACAAACTCCACTGTACTTACTAAAGGGATGGTATTTGTTGTGTGGAAATTACTCCACATGTTTCAGCACATGCCTCACGAGCTCCTGCGCAGTTGGTTGTTTAACCTCATTTTATGAAGTACCAGTTATCCAAAATCTCACTCATCACAAGCCCAAGTGAATGCACAGAAGCTGAAACCTAATTGAGGGCTCCTCACTATCACTGTAATTGACTCATCAATTGTTGCAGTCGATGCCTACCTTAAGATCAAAAAACCTGACTTGTATAGTTACAAAATATATAAATAAGACTTCAAGCACTACAGCTCTCCTAAATGAGAAGCAGAAATAGCTAATAACAACAATCTTGCAAAACAGGCCAGCCACCGATTTTATGCTATTCAAAATGGCCCATGGCTGAGAGGAATTTCCAGGTTTGTATTGCTTTAACCTGACAATTCCTTGAAAGTAAAAATACTGTGAAAGATATAAGGGAACTGCCAAAATAAGCTGCATAACAAGCCTCAGTACTCCATGAAATTGGCTTACCTTGTGATTACCTGGGACAGGCTGGCTGCAAAATCTGGCTCTAGATTGACTAACTCCTCTAGCTGACATTTTCTCTTTTCAGAAATTGTTTCCAGCTGAGTGTAAGACTAAACTGTCTTTTCAGACATATATTTTGCCCTCTGAGAGATCAAAAGGGAAGGAAAGCAAGTTCCTGGAGAAGTGGGAGTCTTAGCAAGATAAAAACAGAAGGAATGTGCAGTAATTGAGGCCCTGAAGGCCTCTCTTCTCAGTATCTTATGGAAACTTTTATGGCTACACAACTGATTTTTTAAATTAAGACAATAACTCCTTTTAGAGGATATTAACAGTAGAAGGGCAAGAAAGTAACTTGAGCCTTTCTAATTATGAAATGATTATTCCTATGTCATCTATTATCTATGTATATGTATGACCATAATTTTTTCTTCCTTTCCTAAAATGTACAAATATAAGTGTGCACTTTTGTCTACAGTGTACAAAGAATAAATAATTACTGCAGTGAACCTTGATTATTGGATTTTGGATCCTGCACTTGATTCCACAGTAGGAATATGATGATGATGATGATGATGATGATGATGATGAGGCTAGAGGCAACAAATTAGTTTTTTGCCAAGATCTAATGCATCCTGACACTGACAAGCTGTCAAAATCACCATTAATTAAATTCAAAATCGCTAAGTGGCTGAAAAACAAATATGGAAAATGGCATACATCATAAATGATGATTTATACCATATTTAACAATTTACCTTAGGAACCAGATACTGTTCATCTGTACAGGCCAATACATAGGCTTCAGCTCGGCCCAGCTCATTCTGAGGGAAATGAGCATTCATCTCATCACCATCAAAATCAGCATTATAGGCTTTGCAGTTGGCATAGTGAAGCCTCAGAACTTTCTCTCCAGGCAGGATTCTTGCTCGATGGGCTTGGATAGAGGGTCTATGAAGAGTGGGTTGTCGGTTCAGCAAAAGAATATCACCATTCTTAATATGGCGGCACACCTGACAAAAACAAAGTTCAATTATATAAATATTTCCTTTCAAAAATAATTAGAAATTGCAGTGGACTAAAGGGAAAACCACACTAAGGAAAAAGCAACAAAGACAAACAGATTATTAGACAAACAGCCTCCCAGATATACTGGTATTACAAATCCCAGAACTCCCAAGCAATGTAAGGAAACCTAGACTTAACAGACGGGAGTCATCAGACCGGTGAAAGGCTGAAATGGATAAACCTAACTGTTAAGAGTAATTCAAGGCACTGTTACTTATCTAGGCATCCTTACTCCAAGATGTTTGAGAAAACTCTTTAGGGCCCTATTATTCCAGCATAAAAGCAAGGTAAAAGCCTGTAATATAAGTTTTCATTTCATAAGGTGAAATATAAACTCTCTTGTCTACAAACTGGTCCAGAATGCGGCCGCACGGGTGGTGATGGGAGCGACGTGGTGCTCCCACGTGACGCCACTCCTGCACGAGCTGCACTGGCTCCCAGTGGTCTTCTGGGTGTGATTCAAGGTGTTGATTAACATCTTTAAAGCACTCCATGGCTTAGGGCCTGGTTATTTACGAGACTGCCTTCTGCTACCAAGTGCCTCCCACCGACCAGTGCGTTCCCACAGAGGAGCTCCTCGGTGTGCCATCGGTTAGACACTGTAGACTGGCGACACCCAGGGGGAGGGCCTAATCTGTGGGCGCTCCTGCCCTCTGGAATGAACTGCCCCTGGAGTTGTGGAGGATCCCAGATTTACGCACCTTTCGTCGGGCTCTTAAGACCCTACTCTTTCAGCAAACTGGGCTAGTTTAAATTTTAAATCTTGCTTTAAATTTTTTACTAAATTTTATGCGGTAAATTGGGATTTTATTATATACGGCCGTTCTATTTAATTTGTTTTAATTGGTTTTAACTCTGTACTTGTATATTACTATTTTAGTTGGCTGTTCACCGCCCTGAGTCCTTCGGGAGAATGGGCGGTATAGAAATTTAATAAACAAACAAACAAACAAACAAACAAACAAATCTAGAGTGCCTGTTCAGTCAACTGATTATGACATTTTTAATGCTGGGATATAAGAAAGACTTCCTCCTCATTCTACTTTTGAAAGAATAAACTAACTTTCTTGTGGCTGGATCTGATTTCCCTAATTCTGCTTCAATGCTTTATTTCAAGATATTTATTGCAAGACTTTATTTCAGCTTGTCTTGAAAACAATGACAAAGTTTGTGAATCATGAATTGGAAAGGTTATGAAATTAAATTAAAGCTGGACAAAAATATCAAAAATGAAAAAGACAAAAATGGAGGAAATACACGGGAAGGATTACCCAAGTGATATTCTCTGCCTTTCCTCCTACAAAGAATCTCCTTCCTGGTAGACCCTCCCAATATCAAAAGATTAATAGTGGCATGTGAGGGGAAAAAAACACATTTGAGGAAGACAGAAAATATGGAATGACTACATCCCATTTTCATATCAGCAAGATAATGCTTTAAGTCCTCAAAGTATCTGAGAATTTATTCTGACCCAATCTTTTCAAAGTAAAAATGTGAATTAGAGAACACACACAATTTTCAATGTTTCTCTTATATGTAACAATGGAAATTTCAATGGAAGAAAATATTAAATTTTCAATGAAAACCACTTACTGATATACAACTTTCTATCATAGTATTACTCAAATATATATTGCTAAAACTTGTAATTCATTTCCTAAAAACTACTTAAAATGTAAAATGATAAATGTATAATTTTTCCATGTTTGATAGCAATATAGTGAAACTTAATAATTATAACAGAATTAAACATTCTAAAAGTTGAATTTTCTTCCTAAATTGCCATTTTCTATTCAATATTACTAATTTTTACATTGCTATAAAGCAGGGGTGAAATCTAACTGGTTTTATCTGGCTCAGGCGAACCGGTAGCAGCGGATGCAAGAGGCTCTGCCCACCTATGTGGACATCATGATGTCGCTTTTTTGCAATATTTTAAACCTCTGTGCATGTGCACAAGGCTTTGCACATGTGCAGACGATGGTGTGCGCACTTTGGCGAACTGGTAGGGAAGGTAAGTAAATTTCACCCCTGCTACAAAGTATACTAAACTTGCTTTACTTATAGAATACTTTATAGTTGTCGCTGAAAGCAGTATACCATTGTTTCTTAGTTGTGCTGCACAGTCTAAAATAATCTTATAGATGAAAACTACATCTGATACAGAATTTAACATGGAAACAATTATTTGGGCTTGCAACACAATGAAAATGTGAGTTTTTCTTCCTACAAAGTTTTAACATTTAAATCTTGGATGATCTGATTTAGATAGAATTTGTTGTCACTGTTCTACTTTGATTCATATTGTGTGATTACTATTATTTAAATTTAAAGATTAATTGGATTTTACTTTTTCTTACTTTTTTGTTTTGTTACTTTTCTGTTTCTTTTTTTTTCCCAAAAAAAAGTTTAACAATTTTAAAGCAAACCATTTTCAGTGTTTTTTCATACAGGATTTTTATCAGAAATGTGAAGACCATCAGTTAATTTTTTTGCGGGCATTTTGAGAGCTTTCTATTTTTCATCTTTATTTAACTATGTCTTTCACCTATATACTATATATTTGATTGGGTTTGAAGATAATGTTATGCCAATAGTTATGCCACCATAACTATACATTATGTTCTTCAGTTGATTCAAATTATGGGCCCAAAGAAGATTGCCAACGTTCTCAACACTTGAGAACTCTACCGCCAAGTCAGCTACAGCATCAAGCTGCTCATGAGATAAAGCAAATATGGAGGCTAATACAATAGCAACAGTACCAATTGATCCCTAAGGCCCAATTTCGGAAACAGATTCTCAGTTCCAGAAATGGGAGAATGGCCTTGGATGAAAATATCAAACTCTACTACACTGACCCAGCATTATGGATGATACTCTACACAAAAAACAGATGGGCACACTTCTGTGAGGTGAGCTCTCACTTCACATTCAAACAAGTTTGGGTTGTGCACATTAGGTTGGCCTTCTTAATAAGATAACAGGCAAGACATATTAAAATATTAAAAAAGATACTTAGTGTATCTTATTGCTGCAAGACAGACTCATGAATCTACCCGTCCATGAAGCAAACTCCACCATCCAGCCTGCAATGAACCATTAGTTGGGATTTTGGAATTCGAAACCTCTTATGCATAAACTTTTGTACGGCTTTACAGGAAAGTTGTCCTATCAGAGATATGTAACTTACCATATTTTTCGGGGTATAAGACGCACCAGAGTATAAGACGCAGCTTAGCTTTTGGGGAGGAAAATAGGGAAGAAAAAAATCTGCCTACCAGGTATTCATCTGGCTAGCAAACTCAGTCTGGTCAGCTTCAGCACATTCGTTTGCTGGTTTTTATCCCCTGCTTGGGGATAAGAAACAGTTTTTAAAGCACAACTGATCTTTGGAGAGAGAAGCAATGAGAAAAGCAGGCAAACCACGGAGATCGCTCCACTCGCTAGCGCCTCATTACACTGAAAAAAAACTTCACAGCTGAGAGTGGCAGGGAGCAGAAAAAGGCTTCGCTGCTAGCACCTCCTTAGGGCTGAAAAAAAGCTTCACAGCTTCACTGCTAGCACCTCATTAGGGCTGGGATCGCTTCACTCACTAGCGCGTTATGGCTGAAAAAAAGCTTCGAAAAAGCTTATGCTACATTTGGAGTATAAGACGCACCCAAATTTTCAGCCTCTTTTAGTAGGGAAAAAAGTGTGTCTTATACTCCAAAAAATACGGTAAGCTCTGTGGGTCCCGATGCCCAAACCTCATAATTAGACAGTCACGCCTACAGATATGCTAGGCATATCCTATCCCATACAATTAGCTTTGCTGAAGGTAGAGCAGAATGAGGGAGAAGCAAGGGAGAACCCAAGGAATGCTAAAATACCTGCCTCCCCTGCTTTTACATCACCAGATGCTATAATATAGCCTGAACCAGTGACACCTCCAAATGAAGATAAGTAATCAAAATATTTAAAGCAAACATCTAAGCGAATATGCAGGTAGTCCTCGACTTATGACCACAAATGAGCCCAACATTTTTGTTGCTAAGTGAGACAAGTTGCCCCATTTTATGACTTTTCTTGCCACGGTTGTTTAGTGAATCCCTGCAGTTGTTAAGTTAGTAACAGTTGTTAACTGAATCTGGCTTCCCCATTGACTTTGCTTATAAGGTCACACAAGGTGATTGATTACATGACTCTGGGGTGCTGCAACTGTCATAAATGTTAGTCAGGTGCCAAGTGTCTTAATTTTGATCAGGTGACCATGGGGATGCTGCAATGGTCATATGAAGAATGGTCTTAAGTCACTTTTTTCAATGCCGTTGTAACTTTGAAAGGTCACTATATGAACAGTTGTAAATTAAGAACTACCTGTAATCTCAATAGTGGATTGAATTGTCAGTATCTCTACCATACACATGCCATGTATATCTCGATATAAATAATATAGATGACTAGATTTGGACACCACTCACAATTTTTATCCCTGGTTTTGGTGCTCCAGTGGAAGGGGTTAAGAGCTGCTTAGCTATGGCTTCCCTCTGAGTCTGGCTAGTTGTATTCAATACTGTGCGAGACCCATCTTCATTGATAATCATGGAAGCCCCAGGGTGCTCATTTGGCCCATTTATGATAGCTTGCCTCAAATCATGGATGTTCCAGGGAGTGACAGGTTGAGGATAGGTCAATTTGGTAGCAAATACCTGCAAGAGAAGAAAAGACGCAAAAAAGAAAACATTGTGTATATTTTCATCACTTTAAGAAAAATACAGTCATCCTTCTCTTATAGGAATCACTTCCATTGTCTAGATTCCATATTACTACTGAGGATTATTAACTCTCATAAACCTCTGATTTTCATGCATAACCAACATAACATCTAAATATGGTAACGACACCCAGCTTTACTCATTTCTGGCTGTAGCCATCCACATTCCCACATTTCCTTCTTTTGCCTGCATTTCTCTCAATATTTTATCATTTTTTAAATAATTCTGGCAATAGTTTGCAAATAGGGGAGACAAACTTTTTGGGAGACAAGGAACAGGCAGCCTTAAGATAAAATAATTGTTTTCTTAATAATAATACATCAGAATAGGAAATAATAATAAAAAATATTTCCTTACCATAGGAATGCCAATTTCATTTGTCTGAATGTACATGTCAGGGCAAATGACTGACCGGGCAGCATAATCCACTCTCTTTCCCATCATATGTTTACGAAACAGGCCATTCTTTTTTTCAAGAATCTTTCAACATAAATTTAGCAGCAAGGACGGCAAGAAAGATACAAACATAAATAGATTCATATCACTTTGAAGATTCTGAAAAATTATCTTTCTAGTAGAAAGATCCAGAGAAATGCTTTTAACTTTTAACTTTACTTTCAAGTACATGAAACTGCAGGAGATTATCAGATTTGAGAGTAAAATAAAAATTAGTTATCAATGTTATTAACGTGTGCTTTGTGGAAATTCTGTATGAGATAGGATTAATGAAATCCTATCTGATTGTCAGAAATTCTGTGGCTATTCAGTGTGCTCTATTTGGAATGTCTTTTCATGAGAAAATTGACATGTCTTTTGGATGCCAAAGATTGGGTTTATTATCAAGGGAAACAGGGTAACAAATGTAACCCTTGGGCCAAAAGGTTCATCCATTCCTTCCCTAGACTCCAATCTTACCACTAGAAATCCTGATGTAAGTCATCTGTCATAGATTGCTTCATGTGATAATAGTAGTTGTTCTCAGTTAGAAAAAAGCTTGGCAATAGGAACCTATATTTCAGAACCATCCCAAATCAACTACTGTAACGTACTGCATTTGGAAACATTTTTGAAGAAAGCCTGTAACTCTTAAATGAATTGAGAATGTAGATGCTAGTTCATTTTAACCAGGGTTAGGTACTAAAACTATATCAATAGGTTTAGATTCAATTTCTAACTTCAAAGCAATTGATAATTAAATTGAATGGCTTGGATTTGGATATCTGAAACAAGACTAGATCCCAAATCAATCTATTCATCTCATCTCAGTACAAAAGGCAATACTTCAGATACTTTTATATGATTATGATTAGAGAGATTACAAAAGTGTAGTTGATTATGATTAGTAAGAGAACATTTTCCAACTTTTCATCTGCTATTCAGGGATGCTTCCCTCCACTCCTAACCTTTATTTCGCTGGTTCACAGTTTAGCTTTAACTGCTCCCCAATATTTCTCCTCCTGGGTTTATTTTTTGCTGGATCGTAGCATAATCAGCTACTTTCCAGGGATATTTTCCTCCACTCCTTATCTTATATTTAACTGGTTCCCAGTTTACCTTTAACTGGTTCCCAGCATTACCTCCTCTACTCCTCCAAAGTTTATTTTTAGCTGAATCACAGCTTAATTAGCTGTTTTCCAAGGATGCTTACCTCCTCTCCTTACCTTATATTTAACTGGTTCACAGTTTGGCTCTAATTGCTCTCCAGCATTACCTCCTCCACTCCTCCTAAGTTTATGTTTAGCTGGATCACAGCCTAATCAGCTGCTCTCCAGGGATGCTTCCTCCACTCCTCAGCACATATTTTGCAAGTTC
>JANHZT010005716.1:15547-29176 GCA_032468215.1 Stegonotus admiraltiensis | reverse complement strand
TTCCTTGTGTGTCCAATCACACTTGGCCAATAAAGAATTCTACTCTACTCTACTCTACTCTACTCTACTCTACTCTAATAATAGGAAGAATGAATTCAGGATTTTCCTGCCTGAAGACAGAAACCCTGTTTTCTTTTCTGAGCAGCCTGGAATTATTCTGCATTACTTTTGCAACAGATGAAATTATGGAATAACAGTTTGGCCTCATACTATGAAATAAAAATGTCACACATTAAGGCAAAATAAATGACATTTCCACAAAGAACCACTGATTTACAAATTAATGGGAAATGAGAGAAAGCTGTTCATTAAAAGCAGTGTAAATAATTGTATCACATATTGATTCTTCTTACTTACATGTGCACTGTAGTCTCTAAGCTGATTACTTTGGAGCATAACCTTTGTGTGGCAACTTAACACTTCTTCAATTTCGGCACCAATTGCATCTGAGCTTTCATCTAAAAACTGAGAGAATTATGACATTACAATTATATGAAATACTGTCAAAACAGATTAAGCAAAATAAAACTTACCCTACTCAGAATTGCTTCAAGTTCATGGACCTCTTGAATCAATCCTATTTCTAGTAGCTTTAGCTGATTTAGTAATAAATGAATTGCAGCTCGTGGACATGTTAGATGACAACAATTCAAACAGGAACCTCGCATCAGAAGGAATAATTTCTGAAAATAAGAACAGTTGCTTTATTATCCTGCTAATTCACATGTGTTTAATACCGTGCTAATGTTAATTTATTATAATATTACAACAGAGTGGAAAAGTTATTATTATATATTATTAATTATGAATACTTCTATTTTCAAATTTTGAATGCAATGATTAATTCACTGATACCCACACATGACTTAACTATGGCTTAATATACTTACATCAAAAAAGAGAGGATTATAAACAGTGAGGGGTAGTTCTATGTGACCTAGATGACCAGGACAATTGTTGAAGTCTTGCAGGCAAGTAACACAAACTTCCTTGTTGTCAAGTGGACCCAAAGCCAAATCATATAGTCCATTTGGGGATGGAGTACCCGCATTATCAAGAAAAAGAGGATTGGTTATAGATTTTACACTCAGTTTCCTAAAAATGAAAGCAAAGGGGGGAGGGGGAGCAAAGAAAGTGCCATGGAAATCTTAAACTTAATAATCACATTTCACAATATAAAGAGTTCAATATATATTAATTTCCTAGAAGTTTTACAGCTTTATTATAAACTCAGAAACTATTCTTCCAAAACAGCAATTGCCTGAGATATCTGCTCTTTTTTAACTACTGTACTTAAAAAGGAACTGTTATATTTTGCAAACTTGTACGTTACAGAACGTTTACAGGGGATTTGTTGCATAGAACTGTCCTATAACTGGATATATGTCTATTAACTCAAAGCATATACTAAGAAAAAAATGTTATGTTTTGATACGCAGAAAACCAAGTCAAATTCAACAGACTCAAAAGAGCTTAACTGGATTGCTAGATAGTATACATTTTAATATCCTTTTTACACATTTTAATCAGAATTGCTTGATACTATCTGAAGACACAGAAACCTCTTCCAAACTATGATGCCATATGAGTACTGTAGTATGCACCAGTCTGAAACCAGATTGAAAAGAGTTTAGAATAGATAATCCATATCTTCCAGGACTATAACCCAATCACCTTGTCAACAACATTCACCAGAAGGGAAAGGTTTGAGATTAGATCCAGAACATTTGGATCTAGTGAAGGTTTCTTGAGGATATATATATCACCACTTCTTCAAAGAAGTGCCCCAAAGCAGCATATACTACCACATGATCAAAAAGCATGTCTCCTTCCAAATGGCCTTTATCATCCAGACAGACATACATCTAAGACAGAGATGACCAAATTCATCAGTGCGATCCTATTTTTACCAAGAAAACCGCATGGATAATGGTAAAACAATTCATGAGGTTGTGCTGCATTATGGGCCCCTTGGATCAGCTGGGGCTCAACATGCTATTGA
This sequence comes from Stegonotus admiraltiensis, assembly GCA_032468215.1. Classification (NCBI taxonomy): domain Eukaryota; kingdom Metazoa; phylum Chordata; class Lepidosauria; order Squamata; family Colubridae; genus Stegonotus; species Stegonotus admiraltiensis. The sequence goes on along the minus strand of JANHZT010005716.1, from coordinate 27,174 downwards.
GGAAGATCTGAAATTTTTTTGGAATACCAATGGTATTTATCTTATGAGTATATTAAAACCTATGATATCTAGATGCTGATGTTCAATGCAAGAAAATCTAAAGCTGTACAAACAAAATTACAGCAGGAATATAATGTAAGAAGCATGAACATGTGAAAGGTGAACATAGTTTAAAATAAAATGAATCAACTGACATTTTAGTATCAGCAAATGAAATGGATTGGAATTAGGCACTTTCAATCAAAAGATGATAGTTTATTACGGTACTTAGAACATGGAAAAGGAAGATGCAACAGCACTGATTTCATAAAAAGGATAAAACAAGGGAAGTATTTGGTGCAGTCAGTCAATGACTGAATATCAGTTGAACTTTGCAAATGGCCCTTTAATATTATAATTGTCCAGGTTTATGTTCCAACCACTGATGCAGAAGACTGATACGCTCTATTACGGTCAAACTAAAAACGTCATGAACTGTCCTCTACAGCAGGAAGCGAGGGTCTCCCCAGCACTTTCTGATATTTGTTACACTTTATCCACAGAATGCCACCTAATGCCTAATAATTTGTATTAGGTACCCAAAACTAATAGGAACTGTGTAAACCAACGTACAGTGAGTGGGGCACCACACTGGAGAAGACTGAAATTCTCCCCAAGACTGAAATGCGAAAACTTTAACGTAAAAAAACCATGAGGATAACAGCCGGGTTCGTCAGAAAAGGAACAAGCATTTCGACAAATGCCGATATGATGACACGCGGCCACATTAACTCCCCAACGTGAGCGGATTCCCGGGGAAACTAGCGTCTGATCGCTGCCAGAAGCGATCTGTCCTTCCTGCCGCCCGAATTTACCGTATCTCTGCATCCGGATACATCCCAAACGACAACCCGGTCAGGCGCCTCCACGGCACCTCCTTTGCAGCCATGACTGCGACCGTCCGGCAAAGATCTCGGGCGAAGCCGCCCAAACGATGGCCAAACAGGCTCCGAGGGATCCCCGTCGCGTGCTTGCAGCGTGCGCTCCGCGGTGTTGCGGACTACAGCTTCCGCTTCCGGTCCCTTCCACATTTCGGCAGCAGGCGGGCAGTTCTGTTATGGCGGCATGGAGGTTGCGGCTGTGTCCGTTTCCCGCTCGAGACTTGTTGCAGAGAAGACTCGTCGTTTCGGGAGCATCTGGCTCTTTTAGGGAAGCGGGTAAGAGGTACGTTGGGTTGGGTCGACGCGAGATCTGGAGCCCCCTGAGCGCCTTGGAAAGGTCAGGCGCTGAGAGTAACTGTATTACGAGGTTGCAGCAGTAATATAATGAATCGGATTGCATCCGTTTGAATTTGATGGCCTTGGAATGCCCGTCCTCGAGGCTGGATGGCAAATCGTTCTAAAGATTGGTATTTCATCGTAATTATATTTTATGCGTCCCGCTATATTAGTTTAACAGTAGGCGATCTGAAGAAGCTTTCTAGGCGTTTTGAACTACAATGTCTCATGAACTAAAACGTGCCCCAAGGGAAGAGAGTCGGAAAGTTCTAGCCTAAGATTTATTCAACTTTGCTCTAAAGCAAATGTGGGTTTTTTTTTCTGGGCACACTAAAGCTCTTTTTTTTAAAATTACGATGCAAAGAACAAAAATGGCACGCAGTAGATGAATTAATATTAAGTACAGTTATTACTGCCCATATATTCAATAAATTTCCCCTTTTCGCCTTAAAAATTATAACAAAAAGAGCTCTTAAAAACTCTACTCAATGGTTTTTCGGTGTGCATAAATCCTTATGACCTTTTATTTATTCAGTTTCTATATCCTGTAATGGAATTCCACTGCCCGTTGTAAATACTTATGCCTGAATGTTAGGAAGTGCTTCCCCACAATAAGAATGACTTAATCAGAGAAGTGATGAGTCCCACAGGTCAATCTATTCAAGCATAGATAAACAACTTTATATTTGAGATGCTTTAATCTTGATTATTGTACTTAACAAAAGATTAAATAATTTTACTTAAAACACACTTTCTAATATTGGTGGATAACTGAGAATAGCTAGTACATATGCCTCCTGAGAGAGATCTTTTCTATGTTTCCTGATTTTCTAATAATAAATGATTGTCTAGTCAATGATTGGAGGATATTAGATGAAGCCATTACTTGCTGGAAATGCTTGGATAAATTATGAAGACCTGTCTCCAAAAAACCCAAAATTTTGCTTGCTTTCTATTTGAGATAGTTTTTCAGAAATAGATTGGATTCATATATCACAGCCATAAGATGCTTTTATTTTATCTTAAGATGTTGCACAGACTTTGTATTTCAAGAATTATGCTTTATAATATAATATATTGTTTAGCCAATACAACCATGAATCATGGCTAAACATTGTAATAACATTGCTTTTAAATGTATTTGTGAATATTGAAACTAGAAAAAGAAACAATCTTACAATACTAAATTATATTATATTTGATTTTCCAATGAATATGCCAATTTGGGATATTGGTTACGGTGTTGGATTACAAACCAAAAGGTCCAGTTCTTGTCCTCTTTAGACAAGAAAGTCAGCTGGGAGACTGTGGGTCAATCATTCTCTCCCAGCTCAATCTACCTCACAACATTATTGGTGTAGGAAAAATGGGAAGTATAATGAATATAGTATCCCAGAATGCTGTATAATCAAGAGGGTTCGGTTAGAAATATATTTAAAACCCATGTATGTATATATTCATTTATCCATATATATATATATATTCTTAGGCACTATTCAGAAAATGCAACCCTTCCGGAAAAATCCCCCATCCTGAAAGGTATAATATTTTGTTGTGTTCATGCATGTATCATTAAAACGCATATTTGCAAATGATAAATTTATCATTTCAATTAATGTATGTCATATAGTCTATATTTGAAAATAAACTTGAAGACCCTGGACTTGTTTCTGAATAAATTGATCTTAGATAGGACAGCTTCTTTATCTGGCAAAATTTGCTTCTGATACAGACAACACTTATTTAAAATTGTTGTTTTAGTCCAGTTTAATGATGGTAATTCCATTCAGAATTAAAATTTTAATAGTTAAACATTTTCCAAATGTATACAGTTTAATAAGTTAGTTAAAGTTGTTTTTGTTTTTCATAACTGCAGAAGAAACTATTCTCCTTCCAAGAAAAAAAACCTGGTAAGTTAAATTCTTTTTGTCGCAGGAACTGTATTACTATCCTTCAATGACAACTTATAATAAGTTTTAAAAGCCATAAGCCATAAACCTAACTAATAGTATACAGCTTTACAGAGCCTTTGTGAAATGATTGTGAAATTTTCCCATAAGCCATCAGGAATCTATTGCATATGTTGGATCAGCTGAAGTTCATAAACATTTTTGTTACATAATTTCTTGCTTTAGGATATCTGTTTACTATAGGAAAAACTTTCCTAGATGCTATCCCAAATGCTTAACGTGCAGTTGTAAACTATATGTGAATATTTGGTTTTGGGATTATCATGTTCTAAAATAACATGATATCTTCTTGCAATTTTCTCCCTTTTTAAAGTAGTACCAGTTCAAAATCAAATATGAGCCGTGTCTAACTATAAGTCATGCTTTCCTGTTCAAATGTGGTTGTGCATGTTACCATAGCCAGGCCTTGTCAAATGTATCTACTATAAATGCAGCTATTGTTCCTCTGGCATAGTATATCTAGTACAACTATGGCCTAAGTATATAAACTTAGCTTCTAAAGTAAAATATCTGCATTACACAAGATATTCTTAATTAATTAAGAAACTACTACTTATTTGCACAAAGGAGTTCCACACTGGAGGTGGCTGCTGGATTGATGGCGTACTCCACCTCCCAACTTTGTTCTCTGCTGTTGACCCATCCATCTTTTCGATGTATTGATTATCATATTGTTGTATTCTTGTGTTCCTTTTTCATTATTTATTTTATGGATTCTATTTTACATCTGGTTTGTCTTCCTTTCTTATCCTCCTATTTTATTTCTGTTTATCCTCCTTTCATTTTCTTCTTTTTTATTATTGCAAACTGCCTAAAGTAGCCCCATGTAGGTGGCAAATAAATTTAACAATTAATTAAATAAATCAATTTAAATAAAAGCTTATTCATTCAAGCTTGTTTATTGACAATTGAATAGGAATATGTGGGGTTCTGAAACATTGGTTTAGATCTCTGTAGCCTTGAATTTTTGTTCAGTAAATTACATTATAGTTTCTGTTGAAATCAATTTACAAATTAAAAATAATACTGCAAATTTAAACTTTAACACATTTTGCTTAAAATTAGGGATAAATCAGCAGTTCTTCAGGCACTTGCATTAACTGTAAGCAGGGTAAGTACTACAAAACTTCATTTTGTTACTAGTCCTTTTTTGATATGAAATACCCTAGAGATTGCAAAATATATTTTTATCTGTGTCATATGTTGCCTTTAATATTTATGTTACATGTATTGCTTTATATGAAGGGAGGAAACTGATATTTCAGCTAAATAAGTTTCAAATGTAATACCGTGTTCAGTGTTGAAAAAAACTATTTTTTTCTTCTGTGATAAACAGTAGCACAAAGATGTTGTTTACAGACTATTAATTTTTGATAGCTGCAGTTTCCTTCTGAGAAAAATCTGCCTGAATGTTTTACAGAAGGTTAATTCATATTGCTGATTATCCTAAAACACTTTTCTCTCTTATCAAGGCTTCTTTTACAAATATACAGTAGTAGTAAGGAGTACAGTCATAAGTTTTTCTTAATAAAAGAGCTTTACAATATTAAATTATTTGACAAATTTAATATCAGTACAGCAGAAAGATGAATTTACTGTTCATTTGAGCAGAATCTATACATTAAATTCTTTTTCTTCGTCCTTATAGGATATTACAGCTGTTCCCTATACATTTCAAGATGATCCTTATCTTATCCCCAGAAATTCTTCAGAGCATGTAAGTGACTCTTCTGAAACTTTATTTGCCAGAAGAAAACAAAACAATGCTTTCCTTTCCAATCGTTGCTATTTGTACATATGGAAGAAATAATAAAGAAAGAAGACTTCCATTATTTCTAGTATACTTTTGGCATTCTAAATTCCCATATTTTACACACTAATAATCTAATAATTGATGCTCAGTTGGAAGAGGAAAAACTACATCTATGTCATATGCAAAGCTGCTTACTAAACTTCACATATGATAAACCAAGAAAAAAATAATTTAAAAATTAGATATTTAGTAGATGGCCTTACTTAGAGTTAATAAGAAAAATGTATTTGCTTATGGGGTTACATGTAGTCCTCTACTTGGGACTATGATGGAGCCTGGGATTTAGTTGTAAATTGTTGCAGTCATCAGTTAAGGTATCATGTGATCAGACTGAATTTTATGACCACTTTTATAACAGTTGTAAAGTGAGTCATGACCATGGTCATTGAGCAACTCAAGTTGAAGCATGTGGTTGTTAAACAAACCAAGGTTATCTAATAGACATATTCTTGCTTTTTAAAAGTTCATTGCAAACTGATCGTAAGGCAAGTTCTTATTTACTTCCTTAATTGAAAGGACTCCTGCCAATAAACAACATTGGTAAAATGGGATTTATACTTGCACTTATGACTGTTGTAGCATCCTCATGGCCATGTGATCATGGATGCTTGGCAACTGGCATATAGTTATTGTGGTTGTAGCATTCCAGGGTTACATGATCACTGTTTTCTATCTTCCTAGCTGTCTTTCAACAAGCAACGTGGGAAGCTGGATTCTGTTCATGACTGCGTGATTAACTTAACTGCAGTGATTTTCTTAATTGTGGCAAAAAAGATAGCAATAGCAGGTGTGTCTCACATAGCAAATGCAGCAAAATTCTGGTTTCAGTGTGCTTGTAAGTCAACGACTACTTGTATGATGAATAGGATGCGTTATATATTATTTTTTTCCAGAGTAATACAGGTATATTCTTTTCACAGCATTTCTTTTCCATGTCAAAAGCATCAGGACAAAATGCAGCCAAATTTGTTATTAACACACATCCTGAATTTTTTGAAAAAGACTATGCTGAACCTCACATTCAGGTAATCTTTGCACTCTTTATGTAATACATAATTCACATTTATTAATACAATGATAGATTTCATATGCAACGAACAACATTGCTTCTTCAATTAATCCACTGCTTGAATACTATACACTTAAAATAATTTAATTTGAATTAGATTCATAATTTCTCTGCTTTGGCACAGTCCTTTGTTCTGTACTATGATAAAGATACTTAAGCCCATCCTTATATTCTACCTGTTCTTTCTTTGCTACATATACATTATTGCTTGACTTACTATAATTTTATGTTGTGCTGCCTTCAGAAAGTACTAAAGAATCACTAATGGAAGAATCAAGGATAAGGTTTGAAGAGCAAAGTCGCTTTTACCACAAACATAAGAAATCTTAATAATGAACAATATCTGCTGTAAAATCTAACAAATCAGCACATGTATAGAAACCACAGGGTTTAAATCTGCAGTATTTTTCTTCTGTGCTTAAATAGTTACAAACTTGCTGAGTCTAGCTGCCACAATTAGCAATTTGCATATTTTAACTCTTCAGAGCAGGGTGGAGGATATCTGCAATGATACTGGTTCTGATTGGGGTTAGGGTGAAGTTTGACCTAGCAAGATCAGAAGCAAACAGCAAACACAGTTACAGTTACTGTGTCTAGATGAAATCCAGGTGTTTCTTTTGCCCCAAAGCACGATATTCTTAGTCTGTTGTGCCATGCAAGCAGGAGAAAGGGTCATAAGATTGAATCAGCATCTAATATGTATAGGATAACAGAGAGCTAATCCTGCTTCACTGTTCTTATTGTCAGAGTAAAGGTCTGAATGTAGATTTCTACCTGAGTTTGGTCATGCACAGAATTCTGTCATTACCGCTCAAGGTATCATTTGATTTACTGGAATTCCTTAGTGGTGGAGCACATTAGGATTCAGGTAACTGAGAGGGAGCCAGTTAAGAACAAAGTGGTTTAATATCAAATTTACTAAATTTGTTTTTTAATGTATTCTTATTAGTTATGTTTGAAATGGCAACATTCCATTTAATTTTCAGTATGACTATTGGAGCATGACATTCCACTGGGAAGGGTCATGGTAAAATTAAAATCACTATAGTACATAGATATGTTTGTGACTAAGACCTTTAGAAAACAGATTTCTGCTTATACAACCTGCTATTTTTAAATATCCTAATTGTTTAAGGCAGAGAGCCTAAGTCCCAGGCCCAGTGAGGAGGTTTGTTCCTACAGTTGTTGCTATTTTCAAGACATGCATCCATCAAAATTAAGGAAGTACAAATTTCATGTTGCTACTCCCAATCTGAATCCCATCCTCCTGCTTTTCAGTGAAAAAAGATAATAGATTTTAGAATGATAAAATACTTTAGACATACCAGCCTCCTTGCAGGTTGCTAAATTCACAATGATATCTTTGTAGAACATTTGTTCCTGATTGTATTGTGTTGTTCCCTTTAGAGTCTTATGCCAAAAAGGTTGGAGTTGCAACCTGAAGAAGTGAGTGAGGTTGCATTAAAAAATCTAATTCAGCTAAGAAAAGTAAAAGCATCTGTGAATATGTATGATCAGCTTCTACAAGCAGGTACTAACCTAAACCAACAGTTACAGTAAACAGATTTGGGTGGGTATAAACTGTTTTAAATTTGCCAAGATTTAATCTACAGGATTTAACTCATTAGTAAATGCTTATGAAATAATGATAAGTACCTTGTTTCCCCCAAAATAAGACTTCCCCGGATAATAAGCCCAATTGGGCTTTTGAGTGCATGCGCTAAAAATAAGCCCTCCCCAAAAATATTTAAACACATGCGCAGCCGGTCCCCACCATTTCCTCTGGTTAGGGTTAGGGAGGCAGAGCTGGAACTCAGGTAAGACGGCAAGAGGAGCTCCATCTTGCTTCATGCGCCCCAAAATAATAAGACCTCTCCAAAAATAAGGCCAAGTGCTTATTTCGGGGTTCAGAAAAATATAAGACAGGGTCTTATTTTCGGGGGGAAACGGATATTATATAGCCAAAGCTATTTTGAAATCTTTATTCAATTTTAATAATAGAAACAAATTCTATTGGTTTTTTTTTTTAGATTTATACTAAAGACCAGCAGGGTTATTGCAGTATATGCAGATATCAGCCATCATTATGTTTGTGGAAGGTGCAAAATATTTATGCTGACAGAACAGACAAGACAAGGCAACCCAGCTAGCAAACATACATAATTTGATTTAATAAAAAACTTATCAGTTAATTAAATAAAAAATAATTTGAATTATTTTGTGTACATTTACATCCATATTACTATATATGTCATGTTTTTAAAATTCAGGCTGCTAATAACAAAAAACTTAAAACCTTAGAATATTTACTTCTTAAATATAAAATCTATAATAAAAAAGGAGAAACTGCAATTTATATCAACCGGGTCATTACGTATATCATAAAATAATGTTTATTGCATTAATCTTTGGTACACCAGTTTCAGGCTTGTTTAGTTTGGCCTTTATTTGCAACTCTAATGTCCATTTTCACAACAGAATGGTCAGTCTTTCTAAGATAATTGTGTTATGGTGTTAATAGATGGCTAGAATGTAAGACAGAACATAGGCCTATGCCTAGTCCACTGGCTCATTGTGTTATTATTTACAAAACCTGTGACAAACGCTTGTGACCTAGTTGTTGAATTTCATTTTATTTTGGAAGTGTTTCAGCTAGCCTGTAATTAATTTTTTTTCCTTGCACCTTCAGGTAATTTTGCTGTTTTTGTTCGTTCGTTTGTTCCAATGGATAGCAAGACTTTTTTCCCCACAACAGCATAACACAGCAGTTCTTTTACATGCAAACTATTGGTACACTGGGAGTAACTGAAGTTAAGCCTTTGCTAATATACTGTGGAGCACTTAAAACTGTTTAAAGTAGCAGTCTTGGCAATGTTACTAGTTTGATAGTTATTACACGGCAGTGCAACCACAAAAATCATACTTTTTCATGAAGTATAAGGTGGTTGACAGACTACAGTCAAGAATACACTATTCAAATACACTATATGTGTATGTATGTCTAAATGTAATAACTCACCATTGATTTAGCTTTATGATGGTGGTTTGAAATATTATAGACTTGCTTGGGGTTGTTTGTTTGTTTTTATTGTATAGGTAGTCCTCAACATCAGTTCATTTAGTGACCTTCAAAGTTACAACAGCAGTGAAAAAAGTGAAACAGCCATTTTTCACACTTGCGACCATTACAGCATTCTACCCCCATGGTCACGTGATCAACATTCAGACGCTTGGCAACTGACTCATATTTATGACGGTTGCAGTGTCCCGGGGTCCTGTGGTCACCTTTTGCAACCTTCTGATGAGCAAGGTCAATGGGAAACATTAACTTCACAACTGTTTCACTAATTTAACAACTGCAGTGATTCATTTAATAATAAAGTTTTTTGTTGCAAAAGTTGCAAAATTCATTTAACAACTATCTCACTTAGCAACAGAAATGTTGCGCTCGATTGTGTTCGTAAGTCAAGAACTATATATTTTGGTCTGTATTTTATTTATCTTGTGATAGGGACAGCATACAAAAATGGTTAAATAAAGTCCTTTAAGCATGTCCTTAATTTGCTTGCTAGGCTTTTTTTAAGTTAATCTTTTGGGAAAAAATTACATCTGCATACTATGAAGGATGGTTACATGCATATTCTTCAGATTAAAAATTTGCATAGTTTTCTTATTCCATAAAGCTTTTCTTGTTGCAGGTAGTCCTTCGCTTACAAGCACAAGTAGGCCCAGAATTTCAGTTATTGAACAAAGCAGTCATTAAGTGAGATGTGACAGGACTCTCCACTTCAACAACCACAATCCCATCTCTCCCCTTTGGAGGGGAAAACAGTAGTAAATGTCAGCATTCCAAAGCCATGGTACCGTAATTGTGATTGGTCATTAAACAACCAATTATAAATTGAGGATTACCTGTTCTGTTTGTTATGACATTTCAAGTTTAATAATTTATTAATATGTTTATACATAAGCTAATTCCACTGCTATGATTCATGTTTTTTGCATTTGCAGGAATAAGTATACCTCTGGAGACCTCAAACAGTCTTCTAGATCTTCTGTGTTTTTATGGAGATACAGAACCGGATCAGGAGAATGATAGCAGTTTAGAAAAACAAGTAAATAAGGATGGATGGTTTTTCAAATAAGGCTATATTTGCTATGTATAAAACACAAACAGTACTTTGGAAATTTCTAATTGCTGTGAAAGGGAGCTAGGAGCCAGCCTTGTAGTACTAATTTTTCATAATAAGTCTAAATAGAGAACTAGAAATAGCTAGTTGTTTGGTGGGATCCTGAACTTTGTATAAAGATATTTTAAACACCTAGTTTAAGAGAGAATTGTGTTAGGCATAGGTATGCATGTGGTAGAAGGATAACACTTGAAATTCTTATGCAGGAGGAAACTCCGCCAAGAAGGCAGTTTGCAAGGAATTCTTCTAAATCCCAACAAATTACATGGAGGTATGAAATATACTAGCAGCAATGCCTTGGGGTACATTTGCATATATTTTAATTGGAAAGCCAGGATTATTCTTATATATTAAGTAGCCTATTCAAAAAAATACAGTTAACAAATGCTATATAAAAAAATAACATTTGCATATTGATTTGTATTTTCAGACTTGCAAGATTTGGTTAATGTAGCTTTACAATAAAGTAGAACTAGTTTGCCTGATTGTGTTTCCTGTGTTTCGATCTCGCTGACATCAGTCTTGCAAATATGAAAGTATATTTCCTACCATCCCCTTTATAGCCCAAGAAACTAGAGAGGGTCCCTTATGAGCCACTTGCTCCACTCACTACCCAGTTGTCAGCCATGCCCTCTGCTATTTGATTGTTCCCTAGGCAGCATCTCTGTACCCTCTCTTTCAAGGTCTTTCCCATATCCCATATAGCCGTCCCAACCTTTCCACCTTGGCAGCCCAGCCTGGAGTGTATGCATGCGGGTGGCAGGCACATGGAGCTTCATGTGTAACTGAAGGGCGCTTGCGCTCATATGAAGTTCCACTAGCTTGAGCAGAGGGCGCTCGTGCTCATGCGCGAGTGGAGATTCACACATATTTGCCCATCACTTGCATGGCCCAGTCTAGTAGTGAGCCACGGCCTGGAGGTTGGGGACCCTTGCCATATACCATTACAGTTTGTGAGCATCTGCAAATCTTTGGACAAGTTATGTAAAATGGGTCCCCAACTGGCAGACCGCTACCCAGGCCACAGCCCATTGGGAACTGGGCTGCTGAAGCAGCAGGCAAGTGGGCGAAGCTTCATGTGTGCACGCATGGAATTTAGGTTGCATGTGCAAAACCATCCCCCCCCCCTTGCAGAACCAAAAAAGGTTGGGGACCTCGATCTAAGAGGTTCAATTATGTTTATTAGATTTTTATCTTGCCTTTGTTACTGTGTTTGTTTGATTGATTGATTGATTGATTGATTTTTATACCACCCTTCTCCCGAAGGACTCAGGGCGGTGAACAACCAGAGAACAAAGTGCATACAATATGTAAAAAATAAACAATTTA